>CM041777.1:451757484-452036149 GCA_023374045.1 Limonium bicolor
ACCACGTAGACAAAACAAAAGAACTATACAACGAGAAAACCCCTCTTAACTATAGAGGACCTCTAAAGACACCCACTATGGTGTCGAGTTATCAAAGATGATGATAAGCCAGTAACATTGAGAATGAAAAGGGAGACGGACCCTTTGTATCCGGGGTAAAGACCATAACATTGAGAAGGAATAGGGAGACGGACCCTTTGAATCCGGAGCAAAGGCTAGTAACATTGAGAATGAATAGGGAGGGGTAAAGACCATAACATTGAGAAGGAATAGGGAGACGGACCCTTTGAATCCGGAGCAAAGGCTAGTAACATTGAGAATGAATAGGGAGACGGACCCTTTGTATCCGGGGTAAAGACCATAACATTGAGAAGGAATAGGGAGACGGACCCTTTGAATCCGGAGCAAAGGCTAGTAACATTGAGAATGAATAGGGAGACGGACCCTTGTATCCGGGGTAAAGACCATAACATTGAGAAGGAATAGGGAGACGGACCCTTTGAATCCGGAGCAAAGGCTAGTAACATTGACAATGAATAGGGAGACGGACCCTTTGTATCCGGGGTAAAGACCATAACATTGAGAAGGAATAGGGAGACGGACCCTTTGAATCCGGAGCAAAGGCTAGTAACATTGAGAATGAATAGGGAGACGGACCCTTGTATCCGGGGTAAAGACCATAACATTGAGAAGGAATAGGGAGACGGACCCTTTGAATCCGGAGCAAAGGCTAGTAACATTGAGAATGAATAGGGAGACAGACCCTTTGTATCCGGGGTAAAGACCATAACATTGAGAAGGAATAGGGAGACGGACCCTTTGAATCCGGAGTAAAGGCTAGTAACATTGAGAATGAATAGGGAGACGGACCCTTTGTATCCGGGGTAGAGACCAGAACATTGAGAAGGAATAGGGAGACGGACCCTTGAATCCGGAGCAGAGGCTAGTAACATGGAAAAAGAAATAGGGAGACGGACCCTTGAATCCGGAGCAGAGGCTAGTAACATGGAAAAAGGAATAGGAGACAGACCCTTGAATCCGGAGCAGAGGCTAGTAACATGGAAAAAAGATAGGGAGACGGACCCTTGGTATCCGGGGCAATGGCTAGTAACATTTAAGAACAATAGAGAGAAAGAGCTATCCGGGAATGGAGGATTAGCTATGGACTAGATGTACTCCAAATTGTGGTGATAAGAGAATTCACAAATAACCCTTAAAGAAACAAGGAAAGATTAGCACCTACATGAGATGGTCACGGGATCTAAATTACATCCCCAGACCTGGTGCAAGGAAAGAGAAAGAAAATACACATTAAGGGAACAAGAGAAAAGAAATGAAAACACACAACGCTCGTACGATCCTATAGTGAGGATCATGGGTATCACATACCTATGCATACGTCTGATGACTTACATGTTTGCTGTTGCTATATTGGCAGCTTGTTGTGCTTGGTTGCGTGTTTGATGGGCTATGATGCCAGCCTGTATGCTTGGATGTTTGTTGATATTGCTATGCTACCTTAAAGTGTGTTTGATATTATGATGTATTGTGATGTGCTTTACTGCTTTAATAGCATGTAAATTGACTTAATAATATTCGACCAAGTAGTCGTGTGGCCCGGTAACATGCGGGCTTCACACGTTCATACTCAGCGTAGTTTGCTGAGTCCTTTACACCCAATTTTTTTCAGGTCTTGTGCTTGACGATGGCGGAGAGTAGGCAAGTGACTACCATGGGGGTAGTCCACCTGGGCAAGACGCTTAAGTAGTATTCCTTCTTATGTATGGGTTATGTTGTTTAAGTTATAAACTATACTGTAGACGCTCGGTACTTGGGTTGTACTTTATATTGTATTTGGATTTGGTTAAGGTTTAGATTCCAGTCATTCAGACCGTAACTTGGAGTTGGTAATGAGGTCTGTCAACCACGTGGGTGGTTGGCGTCTGTGACACCCGGATGAAGTTGGAAACCGCTGCGTAGACATCTCGTATCACTGTTAGGCTCGTCGTTTAATTATTGATTGTTATTCGGGGGTGTTACAGAAAGTGGTATCAGAGCGTAGTTGCGCTCTGATGACTGGAACAGTGGAGTACCGAGTATAGGAAAACCTAAATTTGGGAAACGGGGTTACGGGTTAGTTGTGAGGCTCGTTAGTTAAGGTCCATTTCAATCCTTAAGAAAACGCTAGAGTGGTAGAAAGCCTCCTCACACTCGGGAAAACCCGATCTGGCGTTTACACAATGACATATAATCAATCCGGTAAGGAAAACTATGTACCCCTACCTCCTCATCGATGTTTTGGTTTAGTGTAGGGTACGGGGGCGTACCCCTCTTTTAAGGGGGGTAAGCGCGCTTCGTTTTGTATGTGTGTTGATTTATTATGATGTATTCCTACAACCACTCGTGGTTGGTTGGTAGGGTTGTGGGTTTGCAACTGTGTGTGAAAATGTTATGTACGCTATGTATGAATGAATGTCGTGTGCCTTGGGTTGCACCTTAGCATGTTATACATATGGCTAGCTTCTTGGTCCACTATGAGAACTTGTGTGAAGCCACTGATGTGGCACGGTGCTTAGAAGCACTGAGCATTATAATATTGGACTTAATTCTTTGGGTATCGTGAATGAGTGCGGGACTGGATCCCTAAGATTACTAGGAGTAGAAAATATAAGTTAAGGAAGTAAGACTTCGGGACGAAGTCTCTTTTAAGGGGGGTAAGTTGAAACACCCCTGAATATTTACTCACATAAAATCATAAACGCGGGGAGACTATCCGAAAATAACGCGTTATATAATTCGGACATAAAATAATTTATGAACACTTAAATTTAGCAACGTTATATGCTAATATAGCCGTACTTATGTATGTCCGAATACGAGAATACATGTACATAACGTTATGATATTATAACGTTGTAAATAATAAATAGTAACGTTGCATAACATCGTAACGTTGTAATATAAATGATAACGTCGCATAACTTTGTGACAAATAAATAAATAAATATAACGTGGTATATTATATGGTATTACATATATAAATAATCAAGTGTAACTTATACAAAAAAAAAGAGGAAAAGGAGCAAAGATGCTCCTGTTGAGGCTCGAACCTGAGACCTCCCGTACTTCCCCCGAGTGCTTAACCGGGTGAGCTGTGCTCAAATTCAGTAACTTATGCCAACGAATTATAACTAGTATTCTGTCAACTGAGATAACTACAAAAAAAGAAAGAGGATCAAACACGCCATCTAGCACCATGTTCACATGCGCCTACTACACTAGATTTACTCCTTACCATTCTCGGATTCGCGCCTGAACAGACCACAACCTTCTCTTCTTTTTATTGTGAGACAAAGATTCCCCATTCTCAACCCGCCCCATTCCATTCTGTTGCGATCTCGAAATTCACTCCAGCAACACAACGTCAGCCAGGCCCTACTCCAATACCGATTTTAATGCTAGGAAAAGAGACACGAAGACAACCACCCACCTGGAAGTTTGAGCACGCCAGACTTCCACAATTCCTCTTGAACATCATACTCTCACTCCCGTGCTGCCTGGTGGTTGAAAGAAAAAAAAACAGACAACTTTTACAGTCTTTCGTCAGATCCATTAGCTCCATGTTTTGAAACTAGACCATCAAAGTCCACACCCAGGTCCCAAGAACGTGTTAGCACTGCCTCCATGATTTTTCCTTTCTGTTCCTGGCGCCTGAGTTCAGGCTCTGTAAATCCTTCCTTTGCATGCCGAGATTGGGGTGTTACTGATCTTGAGAGTCTGGGACGACACCATTACAAGCGGCAAGCTCCTTGGCTATTCCCCAAAGGGATGCACCAAAACTTCCCCAGAAACAACCGCATCTTTGGCACGCACTTTTGGCTCACGCTTGCATGCAGTTCTCTTGGGCCTGTTCGAAAATCATTCGAGAAGAGGCTGCTCAATCCCCTCTGAAACGCAAACAGGAAGTAATGTCGAGCTACCAAGGTACTGGAGGTCTCATTTGTGCCAAGAACCAAGCAAGGAAAGTCAGCTAAGATACTAACGTGGACCATAGCGAGCTCCGACCGGGACCCCGTGTGTGAGACGACATTTACTTCTGATCCAGGTATGGACATGTGTGGTTCGTATGTTGCCGTGTTACACGGCTTGTGTGCTTGTGCTTTGTGTGATAATGACTATAAGACTAAAGCATGAAATTGGATTGCTTCTTGTGTCTTGCTTATATGTTGGTTATATATATCCTTGTGGCATATTACTTGCGCGCACACAGTAGTTTAGTCCCTTTCGCGTTATGGAACTTTGAGATGAGACTCAACGAACTATGTAAACAAAGAACTACATAAAGGGAAAACTATACGAGAACTACTACGAATTATGAAAACAAAGAAAACTCAATAAGGGGAACTCCTCTCTAAACCATTGAGGACTACCATGACACCCACTATGGTGTCTATTCATTAATCATAATGAAGAGCAAGTCTCCTTGGTGAGACATGACGAACCACGTAGACAAAACAAAAGAACTATACAACGAGAAAACCCCTCTTAACTATAGAGGACCTCTAAAGACACCCACTATGGTGTCGAGTTATCAAAGATGATGATAAGCCAGTAACATTGAGAATGAAAAGGGAGACGGACCCTTTGTATCCGGGGTAAAGACCATAACATTGAGAAGGAATAGGGAGACGGACCCTTTGAATCCGGAGCAAAGGCTAGTAACATTGAGAATGAATAGGGAGGGGTAAAGACCATAACATTGAGAAGGAATAGGGAGACGGACCCTTTGAATCCGGAGCAAAGGCTAGTAACATTGAGAATGAATAGGGAGACGGACCCTTTGTATCCGGGGTAAAGACCATAACATTGAGAAGGAATAGGGAGACGGACCCTTTGAATCCGGAGCAAAGGCTAGTAACATTGAGAATGAATAGGGACGGACCCTTGTATCCGGGGTAAAGACCATAACATTGAGAAGGAATAGGGAGACGGACCCTTTGAATCCGGAGCAAAGGCTAGTAACATTGACAATGAATAGGGAGACGGACCCTTTGTATCCGGGGTAAAGACCATAACATTGAGAAGGAATAGGGACGGACCCTTTGAATCCGGAGCAAAGGCTAGTAACATTGAGAATGAATAGGGAGACGGACCTTGTATCCGGGGTAAAGACCATAACATTGAGAAGGAATAGGGAGACGGACCCTTTGAATCCGGAGCAAAGGCTAGTAACATTGAGAATGAATAGGGAGACAGACCCTTTGTATCCGGGGTAAAGACCATAACATTGAGAAGGAATAGGGAGACGGACCCTTTGAATCCGGAGTAAAGGCTAGTAACATTGAGAATGAATAGGGAGACGGACCCTTTGTATCCGGGGTAGAGACCAGAACATTGAGAAGGATAGGGAGACGGACCCTTGAATCCGGAGCAGAGGCTAGTAACATGGAAAAGAAATAGGGAGACGGACCCTTGAATCCGGAGCAGAGGCTAGTAACATGGAAAAAGGAATAGGGAGACAGACCTTGAATCCGGAGCAGAGGCTAGTAACATGGAAAAAAGATAGGGAGACGGACCCTTGGTATCCGGGGCAATGGCTAGTAACATTTAAGAACAATAGAGAGAGAAAGAGCTATCCGGGAATGGAGGATTAGCTATGGACTAGATGTACTCCAAATTGTGGTGATAAGAGAATTCACAAATAACCCTTAAAGAAACAAGGAAAGATTAGCACCTACATGAGATGGTCACGGGATCTAAATTACATCCCCAGACCTGGTGCAAGGAAAGAGAAAGAAAATACACATTAAGGGAACAAGAGAAAAGAAATGAAAACACACAACGCTCGTACGATCCTATAGTGAGGATCATGGGTATCACATACCTATGCATACGTCTGATGACTTACATGTTTGCTGTTGCTATATTGGCAGCTTGTTGTGCTTGGTTGCATGTTTGATGGGCTATGATGCCAGCCTGTATGCTTGGATGTTTGTTGATATTGCTATGCTACCTTAAAGTGTGTTTGATATTATGATGTATTGTGATGTGCTTTACTGCTTTAATAGCATGTAAATTGACTTAATAATATTCGACCAAGTAGTCGTGTGGCCCGGTAACATGCGGGCTTCACACGTTCATACTCAGCGTAGTTTGCTGAGTCCTTTACACCCAATTTTTTTCAGGTCTTGTGCTTGACGATGGCGGAGAGTAGGCAAGTGACTACCATGGGGGTAGTCCACCTGGGCAAGACGCTTAAGTAGTATTCCTTCTTATGTATGGGTTATGTTGTTTAAGTTATAAACTATACTGTAGACGCTCGGTACTTGGGTTGTACTTTATTGTATTTGGATTTGGTTAAGGTTTAGATTCCAGTCATTCAGACCGTAACTTGGAGTTGGTAATGAGGTCTGTCAACCACGTGGGTGGTTGGCGTCTGTGACACCCGGATGAAGTTGGAAACCGCTGCGTAGACATCTCGTATCACCGTTAGGCTCGTCGTTTAATTATTGATTGTTATTCGGGGGTGTTACAGAAAGTGGTATCAGAGCGTAGTTGCGCTCTGATGACTGGAACAGTGGAGTACCGAGTATAGGAAACCTAAATTTGGGAAACGGGGTTACGGGTTAGTTGTGAGGCTCGTTAGTTAAGGTCCATTTCAATCCTTAAGAAAACGCTGGAGAGGTAGAAAGCCTCCTCACACTCGGGAAAACCCGATCTGGCGTTTACACAATGACATATAATCAATCCGGTAAGGAAAACTATGTACCCCTACCTCCTCATCGATGTTTTGGTTTAGTGTAGGGTACGGGGGCGTACCCCTCTTTTAAGGGGGGTAAGCGCGCTTCGTTTTGTATGTGTGTTGATTTATAATGATGTATTCCTACAACCACTCGTGGTTGGTTGGTAGGGTTGTGGGTTTGCAACTGTGTGTGAAAATGTTATGTACGCTATGTATGAATGAATGTCGTGTGCCTTGGGTTGCACCTTAGCATGTTATACATATGGCTAGCTTCTTGGTCCACTATGAGAACTTGTGTGAAGCCACTGATGTGGCACGGTGCTTAGAAGCACTGAGCATTATAATATTGGACTTAATTCTTTGGGTATCGTGAATGAGTGCGGGACTGGATCCCTAAGATTACTAGGAGTAGAAAATATAAGTTAAGGAAGTAAGACTTCGGGACGAAGTCTCTTTTAAGGGGGGTAAGTTGAAACACCCCTGAATATTTACTCACATAAACATAAACGCGGGGAGACTATCCGAAAATAACGCGTTATATAATTCGGACATAAAATAATTTATGAACACTTAAATTTAGCAACGTTATATGCTAATATAGCCGTACTTATGTATGTCCGAATACGAGAATACATGTACATAACGTTATGATATTATAACGTTGTAAATAATAAATAGTAACGTTGCATAACATCGTAACGTTGTAATATAAATGATAACGTCGCATAACTTTGTGACAAATAAATAAATAAATATAACGTGGTATATTATATGGTATTACATATATAAATAATCAAGTGTAACTTATACAAAAAAAAGAGGAAAAGGAGCAAAGATGCTCCTGTTGAGGCTCGAACCTGAGACCTCCCGTACTTCCCCCGAGTGCTTAACCGGGTGAGCTGTGCTCAAATTCAGTAACTTATGCCAACGAATTATAACTAGTATTCTGTCAACTGAGATAACTACAAAAAAAGAAAGAGGATCAAACACGCCATCTAGCACCATGTTCACATGCGCCTACTACACTAGATTTACTCCTTACCATTCTCGGATTCGCGCCTGAACAGACCACAACCTTCTCTTCTTTTTATTGTGAGACAAAGATTCCCCATTCTCAACCCGCCCCATTCCATTCTGTTGCGATCTCGAAATTCACTCCAGCAACACAACGTCAGCCAGGCCCTACTCCAATACCGATTTTAATGCTAGGAAAAGAGACACGAACAACCACCCACCTGGAAGTTTGAGCACGCCAGACTTCCACAATTCCTCTTGAACATCATACTCTCACTCCCGTGCTGCCTGGTGGTTGAAAGAAAAAAAACAGACAACTTTTACAGTCTTTCGTCAGATCCATTAGCTCCATGTTTTGAAACTAGACCATCAAAGTCCACACCCAGGTCCCAAGAACGTGTTAGCACTGCCTCCATGATTTTTCCTTTCTGTTCCTGGCGCCTGAGTTCAGGCTCTGTAAATCCTTCCTTTGCATGCCGAGATTGGGGTGTTACTGATCTTGAGAGTCTGGGACGACACCATTACAAGCGGCAAGCTCCTTGGCTATTCCCCAAAGGGATGCACCAAAACTTCCCCAGAAACAACCGCATCTTTGGCACGCACTTTTGGCTCACGCTTGCATGCAGTTCTCTTGGGCCTGTTCGAAAATCATTCGAGAAGAGGCTGCTCAATCCCCTCTGAAACGCAAACAGGAAGTAATGTCGAGCTACCAAGGTACTGGAGGTCTCATTTGTGCCAAGAACCAAGCAAGGAAAGTCAGCTAAGATACTAACTGGACCATAGCGAGCTCCGACCGGGACCCCGTGTGTGAGACGACATTTACTTCTGATCCAGGTATGGACATGTGTGGTTCGTATGTTGTCGTGTTACACGGCTTGTGTGTGTGTGCTTTGTGTGATAATGACTATAAGACTAAAGCATGAAATTGGATTGCTTCTTGTGTCTTGCTTATATGTTGGTTATATATATCCTTGTGGCATATTACTTGCGCGCACACAGTAGTTTAGTCCCTTTCGCGTTATGGAACTTTGAGATGAGACTCAACGAACTATGTAAACAAAGAAACTACATAAAGGGAAAACTATACGAGAACTACTACGAATTATGAAAACAAAGAAACTCAATAAGGGGAACTCCTCTCTAAACCATTGAGGACTACCATGACACCCACTATGGTGTCTATTCATTAATCATAATGAAGAGCAAGTCTCCTTGGTGAGACATGACGAACCACGTAGACAAAACAAAAGAACTATACAACGAGAAAACCCCTCTTAACTATAGAGGACCTCTAAAGACACCCACTATGGTGTCGAGTTATCAAAGATGATGATAAGCCAGTAACATTGAGAATGAAAAGGGAGACGGACCCTTTGTATCCGGGGTAAAGACCATAACATTGAGAAGGAATAGGGAGACGGACCCTTTGAATCCGGAGCAAAGGCTAGTAACATTGAGAATGAATAGGGGGGTAAAGACCATAACATTGAGAAGGAATAGGGAGACGGACCCTTTGAATCCGGAGCAAAGGCTAGTAACATTGAGAATGAATAGGGAGACGGACCCTTTGTATCCGGGGTAAAGACCATAACATTGAGAAGGAATAGGGAGACGGACCCTTTGAATCCGGAGCAAAGGCTAGTAACATTGAGAATGAATAGGGAGACGGACCCTTGTATCCGGGGTAAAGACCATAACATTGAGAAGGAATAGGGAGACGGACCCTTTGAATCCGGAGCAAAGGCTAGTAACATTGACAATGAATAGGGAGACGGACCCTTTGTATCCGGGGTAAAGACCATAACATTGAGAAGGAATAGGGAGACGGACCCTTGTATCCGGGGTAAAGACCATAACATTGAGAAGGAATAGGGAGACGGACCCTTTGAATCCGGAGCAAAGGCTAGTAACATTGAGAATGAATAGGGAGATAGACCCTTTGTATCCGGGGTAAAGACCATAACATTGAGAAGGAATAGGGAGACGGACCCTTTGAATCCGGAGTAAAGGCTAGTAACATTGAGAATGAATAGGGAGACAGACCCTTTGTATCCGGGGTAGAGACCAGTACATTGAGAAGGAATAGGGAGACGGACCCTTGAATCCGGAGCAGAGGCTAGTAACATGCAAAAAGAAATAGGAGGGAGACCCCTTGAATCCGGAGCAGAGGCTAGTAACATGGAAAAAGGAATAGGGAGACAGACCCTTGAATCCGGAGCAGGCTAGTAACATGGAAAAAGAATAGGGAGACGGACCCTTGGTATCCGGGGCAATGGCTAGTAACATTTAAGAACAATAGAGAGAGAAGAGCTATCCGGGAATGGAGGATTAGCTATGGACTAGATGTACTCCAAATTGTGGTGATAAGAGAATTCACAAATAACCCTTAAAGAAACAAGGAAAGATTAGCACCTACATGAGATGGTCACGGGATCTAAATTACATCCCCAGACCTGGTGCAAGGAAGAGAAGAGAAAATACACATTAAGGGAACAAGAGAAAAAAATGAAAACCACAACGCTCGTACGATCCTATAGTGAGGATCATGGGTATCACATACCTATGCATACGTCTGATGACTTACATGTTTGCTGTTGCTATATTGGCAGCTTGTTGCTTGGTTGCGTGTTTGATGGGCTATGATGCCAGCCTGTATGCTTGGATGTTTGTTGATATTGCTATGCCCTTAAAGTGTGTTTGATATTATGATGTATTGTGATGTGCTTTACTGCTTTAATAGCATGTAAATTGACTTAATAATATTCGACCAAGTAGTCGTGTGGCCCGGTAACATGCGGGCTTCACACGTTCATACTCAGCGTAGTTTGCTGAGTCCTTTACACCCAATTTTTTTCAGGTCTTGTGCTTGACGATGGCGAGAGTAGGCAAGTGACTACCATGGGGGTAGTCCACCTGGGCAAGACGCTTAAGTAGTATTCCTTCTTATGTATGGGTTATGTTGTTTAAGTTATAAACTATACTGTAGACGCTCGGTACTTGGGTTGTACTTTATATTGTATTTGGATTTGGTTAAGGTTTAGATTCCAGTCATTCAGACTGTACTTGAGTTGGAATGGTAGGTCTGTCAACCACGTGGGTGGTTGGCGTCTGTGACACCCGGATGAAGTTGGAAACTGCTGCGTAGACATCTCGTATCACCGTTAGGCTCGTCGTTTAATTATTGATTGTTATTCGGGGGTGTTACAGAAAGTGGTATCAGAGCGTAGTTGCGCTCTGATGACTGGAACAGTGGAGTACCGAGTATAGGAAAACCTAAATTTGGGAAACGGGTTACGGGTTAGTTGTGAGGCTCGTTAGTTAAGGTCCATTTCAATCCTTAAGAAACGCTGGAGAGGTAGAAAGCCTCCTCACACTCGGGAAAACCCGATCTGGCGTTTACACAATGACATATAATCAATCCGGTAAGGAAAACTATGTACCCCTACCTCCTCATCGATGTTTTGGTTTAGTGTAGGGTACGGGGGCGTACCCCTCTTTTAAGGGGGGTAAGCGCGCTTCGTTTTTATGTGTGTTGATTTATAATGATGTATTCCTACAACCACTCGTGGTTGGTTGGTAGGGTTGTGGGTTTGCAACTGTGTGTGAAAATGTTATGTACGCTATGTATGAATGAATGTCGTGTGCCTTGGGTTGCACCTTAGCATGTTATACATATGGCTAGCTTCTTGGTCCACTATGAGACTTGTGTGAAGCCACTGATGTGGCACGGTGCTTAGAAGCACTGAGCATTATAATATTGGACTTAATTCTTTGGGTATCGTGAATGAGTGCGGGACTGGATCCCTAAGATTACTAGGAGTAGAAAATATAAGTTAAGGAAGTAAGACTTCGGGACGAAGTCTCTTTTAAGGGGGGTAAGTTGAAACACCCCTGAATATTTACTCACATAAATCATCGCGGGGAGACTATCCGAAAATAACGCGTTATATAATTCGGACATAAATAATTTATGAACACTTAAATTTAGCAACGTTATATGCTAATATAGCCGTACTTATGTATGTCCGAATACGAGAATACATGTACATAACGTTATGATATATAACGTTGTAAATAATAAATAGTAACGTTGCATAACATCGTAACGTTGTAATATAAATGATAACGTCGCATAACTTTGTGACAAATAAATAAATAAATATAACGTGGTATATTATATGGTATTACATATATAAATAATCAAGTGTAACTTATACAAAAAAAAAGAGGAAAAGGAGCAAAGATGCTCCTGTTGAGGCTCGAACCTGAGACCTCCCGTACTTCCCCCGAGTGCTTAACCGGGTGAGCTGTGCTCAAATTCAGTAACTTATGCCAACGAATTATAACTAGTATTCTGTCAACTAAGATAACTACAAAAAAGAAAGAGGATCAAACACGCCATCTAGCACCATGTTCACATGCGCCTACTACACTAGATTTACTCCTTACCATTCTCGGATTCGCGCCTGAACAGACCACAACCTTCTCTTCTTTTTATTGTGAGACAAAGATTCCCCATTCTCAACCCGCCCCATTCCATTCTGTTGCGATCTCGAAATTCACTCCAGCAACACAACGTCAGCCAGGCCCTACTCCAATACCGATTTTAATGCTAGGAAAAGAGACACGAAGACAACCACCCACCTGGAAGTTTGAGCACGCCAGACTTCCACAATTCCTCTTGAACATCATACTCTCACTCCCGTGCTGCCTGGTGGTTGAAAGAAAAAAAAACAGACAACTTTTACAGTCTTTCGTCAGATCCATTAGCTCCATGTTTTGAAACTAGACCATCAAAGTCCACACCCAGGTCCCAAGAACGTGTTAGCATTGCCTCCATGATTTTTCCTTTCTGTTCCTGGCGCCTGAGTTCAGGCTCTGTAAATCCTTCCTTTGCATGCCGAGATTGGGGGTGTTACTGATCTTGAGAGTCTGGGACGACACCATTACAAGCGGCAAGCTCCTTGGCTATTCCCCAAAGGGATGCACCAAAACTTCCCCAGAAACAACCGCATATTTGGCACGCACTTTTGGCTCACGCTTGCATGCAGTTCTCTTGGGCCTGTTCGAAAATCATTCGAGAAGAGGCTGCTCAATCCCCTCTGAAACGCAAACAGGAAGTAATGTCGAGCTACCAAGGTACTGGAGGTCTCATTTGTGCCAAGAACCAAGCAAGGAAAGTCAGCTAAGATACTAACGTGGACCATAGCGAGCTCCGACCGGGACCCCGTGTGTGAGACGACATTTACTTCTGATCCAGGTATGGACATGTGTGGTTCGTATGTTGCCGTGTTACACGGCTTGTGTGCTGTGTGCTTTGTGTGATAATGACTATAAGACTAAAGCATGAAATTGGATTGCTTCTTGTGTCTTGCTTATATGTTGGTTATATATATCCTTGTGGCATATTACTTGCGCGCACACAGTAGTTTAGTCCCTTTCGCGTTATGGAACTTTGAGATGAGACTCAACGAACTATGTAAACAAAGAACTACATAAAGGGAAAACTATACGAGAACTACTACGAATTATGAAAACAAAGAAAACTCAATAAGGGGAACTCCTCTCTAAACCATTGAGGACTACCATGACACCCACTATGGTGTCTATTCATTAATCATAATGAAGAGCAAGTCTCCTTGGTGAGACTGACGAACCACGTAGACAAAACAAAAGAACTATACAACGAGAAAACCCTCTTAACTATAGAGGACCTCTAAAGACACCCACTATGGTGTCGAGTTATCAAAGATGATGATAAGCCAGTAACATTGAGAATGAAAAGGGAGACGGACCCTTTGTATCCGGGGTAAAGACCATAACATTGAGAAGGAATAGGGAGACGGACCCTTTGAATCCGGAGCAAAGGCTAGTAACATTGAGAATGAATAGGGAGGGGTAAAGACCATAACATTGAGAAGGAATAGGGAGACGGACCCTTTGAATCCGGAGCAAAGGCTAGTAACATTGAGAATGAATAGGGAGACGGACCCTTTGTATCCGGGGTAAAGACCATAACATTGAGAAGGAATAGGGGAGACGGACCCTTTGAATCCGGAGCAAAGGCTAGTAACATTGAGAATGAATAGGGGACGGACCCTTGTATCCGGGGTAAAGACCATAACATTGAGAAGGAATAGGGAGACGGACCCTTTGAATCCGGAGCAAAGGCTAGTAACATTGACAATGAATAGGGAGACGGACCCTTTGTATCCGGGGTAAAGACCATAACATTGAGAAGGAATAGGGAGACGGACCCTTTGAATCCGGAGCAAAGGCTAGTAACATTGAGAATGAATAGGGAGACGGACCCTTGTATCCGGGGTAAAGACCATAACATTGAGAAGGAATAGGGAGACGGACCCTTTGAATCCGGAGCAAAGGCTAGTAACATTGAGAATGAATAGGGAGACAGACCCTTTGTATCCGGGGTAAAGACCATAACATTGAGAAGGAATAGGGAGACGGACCCTTTGAATCCGGAGTAAAGGCTAGTAACATTGAAATGAATAGGGAGACACCCTTTGTATCCGGGGTAGAGACCAGAACATTGAGAAGGAATAGGGAGACGGACCCTTGAATCCGGAGCAGAGGCTAGTAACATGGAAAAAGAAATAGGGAGACGGACCCTTGAAACCGGAGCAGAGGCTAGTAACATGGAAAAAGGAAATGGGAGACAGACCCTTGAATCCGGAGCAGAGGCTAGTAACATGGAAAAAAGAATAGGGAGACGGACCCTTGGTATCCGGGGCAATGGCTAGTAACATTTAAGAACAATAGAGAGAGAAAGAGCTATCCGGGAATGGAGGATTAGCTATGGACTAGATGTACTCCAAATGGTGATAAGAGAATTCACAAATAACCCTTAAAGAAACAAGGAAAGATTAGCACCTACATGAGATGGTCACGGGATCTAAATTACATCCCAGACCTGGTGCAAGGAAAGAGAAAGAAAATACACATTAAGGGAACAAGAGAAAAAGAAATGAAAACACACAACGCTCGTACGATCCTATAGTGAGGATCATGGGTATCACTACCTATGCATACGTCTGATGACTTACATGTTTGCTGTTGCTATATTGGCAGCTTGTTGTGCTTGGTTGCATGTTTGATGGGCTATGATGCCAGCCTGTATGCTTGGATGTTTGTTGATATGCTATGCTACCTTAAAGTGTGTTTGATATTATGATGTATTGTGATGTGCTTTACTGCTTTAATAGCATGTAAAATTGACTTAATAATATTCGACCAAGTAGTCGTGTGGCCCGGTAACATGCGGGCTTCACAGTTCATATCAGCGTAGTTTGCTGAGTCCTTACACCCAATTTTTTTCAGGTCTTGTGCTTGACGATGGCGGAGAGTAGGCAAGTGACTACCATGGGGGTAGTCCCCTGGCAAGACGCTTAAGTAGTATTCCTTCTATATGGGTTATTGTTTAAGTTATAAAACTATACTGTAGACGCTCGGTACTTGGGTTGTACTTTATATTGTATTTGGATTTGGTTAAGGTTTAGATTCCAGTCATTCAGACCGTAACTTGGAGTTGGTAATGAGGTCTGTCAACCACGTGGGTGGTTGGCGTCTGTGACACCCGGATGAAGTTGGAAACCGCTGCGTAGATCTCGTATCACCGTTAGGCTCGTCGTTTTAATTATTGATTGTTAGTTCGGGGGGTTACAGAATATCGTATCAGAGCGTAGTTGCGCTCTGATGACTGGAACAGTGGAGTACCGAGTATAGGAAAACCTAAATTTGGGAAACGGGGTTACGGGTTAGTTGTGAGGCTCGTTAGTTAAGGTCCATTTCAATCCTTAAGAAAACGCTGGAGAGGTAGAAAGCCTCCTCACACTCGGGAAAACCCGATCTGGCGTTTACACAATGACATATAATCAATCCGGTAAGGAAAACTATGTACCCCTACCTCCTCATCGATGTTTTGGTTTAGTGTAGGGTACGGGGGCGTACCCCTCTTTTAAGGGGGGTAAGCGCGCTTCGTTTTGTATGTGTGTTGATTTATAATGATGTATTCCTACAACCACTCGTGGTTGGTTGGTAGGGTTGTGGGTTTGCAACTGTGTGTGAAAATGTTATGTACGCTATGTATGAATGAATGTCGTGTGCCTTGGGTTGCACCTTAGCATGTTATACATATGGCTAGCTTCTTGGTCCACTATGAGAACTTGTGTGAAGCCACTGATGTGGCACGGTGCTTAGAAGCACTGAGCATTATAATATTGGACTTAATTCTTTGGGTATCGTGAATGAGTGCGGGACTGGATCCCTAAGATTACTAGGAGTAGAAAATATAAGTTAAGGAAGTAAGACTTCGGGACGAAGTCTCTTTTAAGGGGGGTAAGTTGAAACACCCCTGAATATTTACTCACATAAAATCATAAACGCGGGGAGACTATCCGAAAATAACGCGTTATATAATTCGGACATAAAATAATTTATGAACACTTAAATTTAGCAACGTTATATGCTAATATAGCCGTACTTATGTATGTCCGAATACGAGAATACATGTACATAACGTTATGATATTATAACGTTGTAAATAATAAATAGTAACGTTGCATAACATCGTAACGTTGTAATATAAATGATAACGTCGCATAACTTTGTGACAAATAAATAAATAAATATAACGTGGTATATTATATGGTATTACATATATAAATAATCAAGTGTAACTTATACAAAAAAAAAGAGGAAAAGGAGCAAAGATGCTCCTGTTGAGGCTCGAACCTGAGACCTCCCGTACTTCCCCCGAGTGCTTAACCGGGTGAGCTGTGCTCAAATTCAGTAACTTATGCCAACGAATTATAACTAGTATTCTGTCAACTAAGATAACTACAAAAAAGAAAGAGGATCAAACACGCCATCTAGCACCATGTTCACATGCGCCTACTACACTAGATTTACTCCTTACCATTCTCGGATTCGCGCCTGAACAGACCACAACCTTCTCTTCTTTTTATTGTGAGACAAAGATTCCCCATTCTCAACCCGCCCCATTCCATTCTGTTGCGATCTCGAAATTCACTCCAGCAACACAACGTCAGCCAGGCCCTACTCCAATACCGATTTTAATGCTAGGAAAAGAGACACGAAGACAACCACCCACCTGGAAGTTTGAGCACGCCAGACTTCCACAATTCCTCTTGAACATCATACTCTCACTCCCGTGCTGCCTGGTGGTTGAAAGAAAAAAAAACAGACAACTTTTACAGTCTTTCGTCAGATCCATTAGCTCCATGTTTTGAAACTAGACCATCAAAGTCCACACCCAGGTCCCAAGAACGTGTTAGCATTGCCTCCATGATTTTTCCTTTCTGTTCCTGGCGCCTGAGTTCAGGCTCTGTAAATCCTTCCTTTGCATGCCGAGATTGGGGTGTTACTGATCTTGAGAGTCTGGGACGACACCATTACAAGCGGCAAGCTCCTTGGCTATTCCCCAAAGGGATGCACCAAAACTTCCCCAGAAACAACCGCATATTTGGCACGCACTTTTGGCTCACGCTTGCATGCAGTTCTCTTGGGCCTGTTCGAAAATCATTCGAGAAGAGGCTGCTCAATCCCCTCTGAAACGCAAACAGGAAGTAATGTCGAGCTACCAAGGTACTGGAGGTCTCATTTGTGCCAAGAACCAAGCAAGGAAAGTCAGCTAAGATACTAACGTGGACCATAGCGAGCTCCGACCGGGACCCCGTGTGTGAGACGACATTTACTTCTGATCCAGGTATGGACATGTGTGGTTCGTATGTTGCCGTGTTACACGGCTTGTGTGCTGTGTGCTTTGTGTGATAATGACTATAAGACTAAAGCATGAAATTGGATTGCTTCTTGTGTCTTGCTTATATGTTGGTTATATATATCCTTGTGGCATATTACTTGCGCGCACACAGTAGTTTAGTCCCTTTCGCGTTATGGAACTTTGAGATGAGACTCAACGAACTATGTAAACAAAGAAACTACATAAAGGGAAAACTATACGAGAACTACTACGAATTATGAAAACAAAGAAAACTCAATAAGGGGAACTCCTCTCTAAACCATTGAGGACTACCATGACACCCACTATGGTGTCTATTCATTAATCATAATGAAGAGCAAGTCTCCTTGGTGAGACATGACGAACCACGTAGACAAAACAAAAGAACTATACAACGAGAAAACCCCTCTTAACTATAGAGGACCTCTAAAGACACCCACTATGGTGTCGAGTTATCAAAGATGATGATAAGCCAGTAACATTGAGAATGAAAAGGGAGACGGACCCTTTGTATCCGGGGTAAAGACCATAACATTGAGAAGGAATAGGGAGACGGACCCTTTGAATCCGGAGCAAAGGCTAGTAACATTGAGAATGAATAGGGAGGGGTAAAGACCATAACATTGAGAAGGAATAGGGAGACGGACCCTTTGAATCCGGAGCAAAGGCTAGTAACATTGAGAATGAATAGGGAGACGGACCCTTTGTATCCGGGGTAAAGACCATAACATTGAGAAGGAATAGGGAGACGGACCCTTTGAATCCGGAGCAAAGGCTAGTAACATTGAGAATGAATAGGGAGACGGACCCTTGTATCCGGGGTAAAGACCATAACATTGAGAAGGAATAGGGAGACGGACCCTTTGAATCCGGAGCAAAGGCTAGTAACATTGACAATGAATAGGGAGACGGACCCTTTGTATCCGGGGGGTAAAGACCATAACATTGAGAAGGAATAGGGAGACGGACCCTTTGAATCCGGAGCAAAGGCTAGTAACATTGAGAATGAATAGGGAGACGGACCCTTGTATCCGGGGTAAAGACCATAACATTGAGAAGGAATAGGGAGACGGACCCTTTGAATCCGGAGCAAAGGCTAGTAACATTGAGAATGAATAGGGAGACAGACCCTTTGTATCCGGGGTAAAGACCATAACATTGAGAAGGAATAGGAGAGGGAGACGGACCCTTTGAATCCGGAGTAAAGGCTAGTAACATTGAGAATGAATAGGGAGACGGACCCTTTGTATCCGGGGTAGAGACCAGAACATTGAGAAGGAATAGGGAGACGGACCCTTGAATCCGGAGCAGAGGCTAGTAACATGGAAAAAGAAATAGGGAGACGGACCCTTGAAACCGGAGCAGAGGCTAGTAACATGGAAAAAGGAATAGGGAGACAGACCCTTGAATCCGGAGCAGAGGCTAGTAACATGGAAAAAAGAATAGGGAGACGGACCCTTGGTATCCGGGGCAATGGCTAGTAACATTTAAGAACAATAGAGAGAGAAAGAGCTATCCGGGAATGGAGGATTAGCTATGGACTAGATGTACTCCAAATTATGGTGATAAGAGAATTCACAAATAACCCTTAAAGAAACAAGGAAAGATTAGCACCTACATGAGATGGTCACGGGATCTAAATTACATCCCCAGACCTGGTGCAAGGAAAGAGAAAGAAAATACACATTAAGGGAACAAGAGAAAAGAAATGAAAACACACAACGCTCGTACGATCCTATAGTGAGGATCATGGGTATCACATACCTATGCATACGTCTGATGACTTACATGTTTGCTGTTGCTATTTGGCAGCTTGTTGTGCTTGGTTGCATGTTTGATGGGCTATGATGCCAGCCTGTATGCTTGGATGTTTGTTGATATTGCTATGCTACCTTAAAGTGTGTTTGATATTATGATGTATTGTGATGTGCTTTACTGCTTTAATAGCATGTAAATTGACTTAATAATATTCGACCAAGTAGTCGTGTGGCCCGGTAACATGCGGGCTTCACACGTTCATACTCAGCGTAGTTTGCTGAGTCCTTTACACCCAATTTTTTTCAGGTCTTGTGCTTGACGATGGCGGAGAGTAGGCAAGTGACTACCATGGGGGTAGTCCACCTGGGCAAGACGCTTAAGTAGTATTCCTTCTTATGTATGGGTTATGTTGTTTAAGTTATAAACTATACTGTAGACGCTCGGTACTTGGGTTGTACTTTATATTGTATTTGGATTTGGTTAAGGTTTAGATTCCAGTCATTCAGACCGTAACTTGGAGTTGGTAATGAGGTCTGTCAACCACGTGGGTGGTTGGCGTCTGTGACACCCGGATGAAGTTGGAAACCGCTGCGTAGAGATCTCGTATCACCGTTAGGCTCGTCGTTTAATTATTGATTGTTATTCGGGGGGTTACAGAAATATCGTATACAATTATTAGTTTATGTAAAAGTTTTATGATTAGTCACAAATAATTCAATAATTCAAACAAAAAAATCTGCAAATCAATTTAGATCAACGTGTTTCCACTTCAAATTTAAGATTAAACTCATAACAATTTCAACTTAAACTCATATTAACCCAAATATTTTTTTAGATCAGATTCAGATTAGAATACACCACCCAACTTCCCAATTAAGAGGTTTAATAAAAGTGAATTAAAGGTTGTTAAACATGAACCTAAACCCTGTACTACAAACCCTAAAACTTCCTTCGACGTTTTTTAGTTTTCCTAGGGTGATTTTTAGGGTGTGTGGTGTAGAATAATCTTTTTTGAAGTTATTCTATTGGGAAAATTACATCACCCACCCATGACGTTTGACGAAATTACACACCCCACCCACGAGGTTTCAAAAATTACTTTGCCCACCCATGTGGTTTCCACAATTTTACATTCAGCAACTTTTTTAATATTTGATCAACTTAAAAGATGGTTACATGTTGTTCAATATTGATGAAACTTTACATAGACGATGCTAAGGTGTTATATTTTTGTTTAATGCCAAATCCAAAGTTTTTTAAGGTCATATATGACCTGTGGGACCCAATGAAACATGAGACACGTTCATCGGGTCTCACGGATCATATATGAGCTTAAAAAACGTTGGATTTCATGTTTTACCAAAATATAACAATTTAATATCGTCCATGTAAAGTTTCATCAAATTTGGATATCATTTAACCATCTTTTAAGTTGATCAAATATTAGAAAAGTTGCTGGATGTAAAATTGTGGAAACCACATGGGTGGGCAAAGTAATTTTTGAAACCTCGTGAGTGGGGTGTGTAATTTCGCCAAACGTCATGGGTGGGCGATGTAATTTTCCCTATTCTATTTTTTATAATGTCGTCACTGACTTGATAGTTTTTTAGGTCTGTGGTTAACGGTTTATTGAAAAGTGAATATTTTGTTTTAAAAAAGTGAATCACATGTATAAGTAAAGTGAATATTTTATTTAAGAAAAGTGAATCTTATGTTTGAGACAAATGAATCTTACCATAAACTTATGCGAGAACAATATGAATCATTCATTTATGAAAAGTGAATCTTTTGTTTTAAAAGAGTGAATCAAATGTTTAAGAAAAGTGAATTTTGCCACAAACTTATGCGAGAACAATATGAACCTTTCATTTATTTAAAAGTAAATACTTCGGTGAAGAAAAGTTAATCAAATGTTCAAGAAAAATGAATCGTATATTTAAGAAAATTGAACCTTTCACTTTAAATAATGTGAATCATTTGCTTTTCTAAAAATGATTTTTAATTGTAAGAAAAATAAATCTTAGATTCATTTTATTATTAAAACAGATTCATTTTGTTAATGAATAAGATTCACTTTTAAAATATGTAATATATACTCATTCTAAAAACATAAAATTTTGAGTTTATCAAAACATATTCATGATGCATCTTGTTTTGAAGAGCACAAATTATGATGAACACTGATATATTTTTTTATTTTGCACTTAATTTTGTAAGTTATAACATTTTAAAAAAATGTTGTTTCTTTCTTCTATGCACATTCACACATGGAGAGAAAGGAAAATTTTCACGCGTCGAGGGGGGTTTATTTACTCTTTATTTTTTATTCCTTCAGTAGTGTCTTGCCACGTGTCTGAAGCCATATTGTGAATGGTGGAGTAGGGAAACAATTTGTCACATCACACTCCTATCTATAACAATTGGTTCACACAGGAAGATATAGATGTCACTTTTTTTAGAGAGAAGAGTAGTCAAAGATGGAAAGCAAATGCTTGTTCTATAATGGCTATTTTTCAAAATGGCTCCTTGTGATGCAGTAGAACTTGACAATTAGGATTTCAAGACACAGCAACACCTATGATGCAAATTTGAATGAATAAAGAATGGGATAAACAAGGAATATGTGAACTCGGATAGAGCTTGTGGCATAGAACCCGGCTACTTTCTTTTCTTTAAAACTTTCGAGTTTGAGTAAACTCCTAGAAAGCAACCTTTATACACTATACTATATTATACAAAAAAAGAGTAAGTTGAAAAGGATACAACCCGTTCTTGGGCTTACGACTATGTGCTAGTTTGCAAACTATTACGTCAACCTAAAGATATGCGAGATTTAGCACTAATGGTGACCATCGGTTCTGAATGGAACCGAAACCGCCGATAGAATCAGAACTGATTGGAACCACGGTTGAACGAAGTGAATACAAATATACATTTGGGATTCGGGACTGAACCGGGCTTGGAACCAGAACCGGAACAGTCTGAAACCGCCCTTGAATTCAGAGCCGTAGAATCAAACCAATGGATCCACCCCAGAACCGATCAAACAAGCCGTTGGTCAAACATCAAAACGACATCGTTTTGATCCAAAGGCGTACTCTTCTAAGAACCGGTCAAAATCACTCCGGAACCGAAACCACTCCGGAACTAGTTTTTTGAACGAATCCGAAACGAATACAGTTTTCGGAATCGGAACCACCCCGGAACCACCCAGTACCAGTGATTTGATACACATTTCCCGGAACCCGAACCGTGATCACCAATATTTAGCACACTCCCGAAGCGGCAACAGATTTCCTCAAGAAACATATTTTAACTTTCACAACAAACAATCAACTACCATATTATACTGACAACCCGGCCACTTCTAAAAGCAACCACAATAACCACTGTAACCTAAAAAGAGTCACATTTGTGGGGAGTACTTGGAAACAAAATTTAGCACGTATTGCTCGACTGTGGCTCAGTAAAGACAAACACAAAAAGCCAGCTGTTTCAAGTACAGGGATCTGTTTGCACCGTCTCCTAATAGCATCCACTAGATGTCCAAAAAGAACTCGCGTTTTGGTATAAAGCCCTAGTTCTTCACACCCTTCCTCTTCGCTGTGTCAACAGGTAAATGGCATTCGCCCACATACATGCTCAGCACCATCCCCATAGTTCCGATTGACAGTCTAAGAACTCAGGTAGGCCTAGAAGACCCATTTCTTTGATAGTCTCTTGAAGAAGATTATAGAACATCTATGACGTAGGAAGATTGGGAGCCAGCCACAACTTGACCTTCTTGTCGACCCCAGATGTTGCCAATACGAAGTTACTTGTATTCCCTGCATTAAAATATAATTTCCATTACTAATCGCTTTCGTGAAACAAAGATATTGTCACGCAAGAAAGCACAAGGCAGAGGACTAGTATATTTTATATTCTAATCCAGTAAACAACTCTTATGAATCCACCCTCTACTGCAACAAAAAATTCTAAATCCTCAACCTTCTCTCACTCTTCTCCACCAACCAAAGTGCTGATGGATGTGGTAAAGAAGAAAAAAAAACCCACAGATAAACAGGACCCAACAAATATCTCATTCTGTGGGTAGGAACTGGGTTCTTATATAAGAACGAAGGAGAGATGTTGATGAGGGAGTCAACTCTCTGGAGCTCCTCTTCATTGTCCTAGCTGATAGAATGAGCGGAATACCAATGGCATAGTTGCTCTAACAGTGGGGAATTAAACAGGTCAGGTATTCCAACATTCAGGAGCGATAACTGGCGGAATGGGGAATCACAATATACTAACAAAATCAAGGAAGAAGCACCATACCACTGTCATTCAGGATACTGTTCCTGCATAGTGATCTTAGGCCCAATATCACAAGTACTATATAGTCACGATATCTCAGATTGAGCAGACATAAATCCACTCAAAGCAACATCAGATCTCCCCAACTATGAGCAGTAAAAAACATAAAATAATAAGATTCTGGAGTCACCTAAGGACCGAGGTTTGGGTGTCCAAGCAATGCAAGTGATGTCATCTGCAATGAAAATAGTATTAGAATCTCATTACTCTGTCCCATAAACAGGTACAACATAGTGACCTCAGGGTATATATTAAAGTTGAAAATAAGTTTATGGGAAAAAAAAAAGATGTCAGAATGAACTGACACTCTATCCTAAATCCTACTATGGTCCAACCACTTCATATGATACGATGACAGAGCTCAACGGTAGGGGCCAGAGAGAGGTGGCACTTCCAATCAGTCAAACCACAGTATGCCCAAAGATATAAGGACAAAATCTAGCAGGCCCAACCCGCATTAGCATTTCTACAGGCGCTATAAGATATGAGAAACATACCATTCTTTCAACTGTCTTCAAAATCAAAGAAAGCGTAAATGGTATTACAGGTGAACTGAAGACATTACCATCATGAGCTTTTTCAGCAGTGTCCAAAACCCTTCCATCATCAGCAGATAACCACTGCAAGGTTGATCCATGGGTTGCAGCCAAAATCTTTCCATCCGGTGTTACACTAAGCCGATCATAGAGCAGGACAGCACCACTTGCGTCAAGGATTGGAATTGGAAATGTCTTCAGGATCTTAGGGTCTTCATCAAGATGATACCGAACTGAAAAGTGCAAATGAGCATTTCAGTACGCTCAGCAAGAAAAATAACTAAGGATAGAGATCATAGCAAAGATAGCATATGGGCTGTTGATTGAGACAAGACAAACAGACTCTAGGAGTAAACCATCTATATTTCCCTTCAGCTCTTCATTTAAATATTGCCCATAATTCTTTTAACCCCAAAATTTAATCATTAATACCCATGAAAGATAAATAAACTGAACATGAGTACTTCACTACTCAAGGGCAAACAAGATCTGCACAACGATTAAAATAAAAGCACCAACTCAGAAGAACACAGGTATTAAACTGTAAAGTACAAAATATATCACTCACCATTAATATTCCATATTTTTAGGGTACCATCCTTGGATGCAGTGATGACTTTTTCAGAGTCAGGAGCAAAGCACAAGCTAGTTACTGCACTCTGTCAAAGACAAGAGGAAAGAGGGAAAAACAATTTGTCACCATGAAAGAAAAAAAAACCGAAACTCCATATTAAACGCTAGATTTAGTCGTTAAGCAAAAGACATTTCGCAATCTAAATGGACATGATTAAAGTCCTGGGCCTTGAAGTAATCCAGAATTACAATTCTAATTAATTTCACCGAGTAAATAAGAAGCGCTAACTTCTTGGTCAACGCACAGGACTACAGAAGCCAATATATCCCGACTGCAATCACTATGTATTTAGTTAAAGAGTTCAAAAATTGAGAGCTCAGACCAAGTCAAACAGCACAGTTTGATAATTATGTCCGCTTAAAACAATGATTTAGATGCATGGAACCAATGAAAAGAGTTTCACACAAATTGAAATGGACCAAAATAAAATTAACCAAGGATAGTTCAAAACCTTATGTCCCTTCAGCTGCATAACTTTAACAACTTCCTTGACTGAACCATCCTTTGAGTAGATGATCTCCCATACCTGCAAAAAGATAACCATAAACATTTAAAGAGACTAACCATACTGTGATTTAGAAGAGCAAAGAGAAAACAAACACAAATCTTAACCTTCATACAAAAGCATAGATAAATACAGTTATATTTTACTAAACGTTTAAGACCCCTTTCACATGAGCAAGACATTTACCTTCTTTCTTCCATACAAGCAAATGCTCTCAAATAAAATAAAAGGATGACAAAGGTACATTGACCACAATTAATAATGTACCGTCTTCTACAGTTGGTTACTAATATCAAGATTTGATTCTACAGTGTAATATAGTATCAAATGAAAGAGAAAGAAAAAGATGACAAAAGGAGCTTGACTTGTGGCTCATTAGGTGCTTTTGTTGATCGTTATTTGTGCTGAATGGGTCCTTTTACAAAAGAAAACCTCATCCATAGTAGGGTCTCTGATGCAAAGATCCAACCAAAAAATGGTCAAATTGTAAGCACAATACACAAGGGTCCTTTTAGAAAAGAAAACCTCATCCATAGTAGGGTCTCTGATGCAAAGATCCAACCAAAAAAGGTCAAATTGTAAGCACAATACACAAGGGTCACTGGTTTATGAGATTTATAAACTTTATACATTTCTCCATCATTCATGACATCAACTATTTCACCTTTCTGCTCCAATAAAGTGGATTAATGATCTACCAAGAAATACGATTCAAGTAGAGTATAGAGGATAAAGATGCATGGCATCCTAAAATGGGTCAATATTTCTCGAGTGCAAGATTTATTGCAGACATGTTGTGACTAGAACAACAATTGCAATCTGACTACTGTCCAAACATCAATGTATTGACTCATCAATCTTAGTTGGGCTACAAATTATTACTTGCATGTACTCATCAAGAACTATCTGCCAATGTAATTGAGAGACTATACCTTTACATCAGCAGTAAAAGCTGCAGCAGCTATAAAACGACCATTTGGAGATATTGCAGCCATGTGGTTTCTTAGTTGATTTGTGTCAACTGTCGCCAGAAGCTTTCCAGTTCTACCATGCCAGAGTTTGATATCAGTACCTGGTCATACATTTCACACCCAACATAAGGTAACTAATGACGATATTCAAGGAGTAATAAAAGTGATACATAAACACAACAAAATAGTCAAGCTAACTTTGAAAAGGATGAAGAAAGCAATATAAGACGGAACTACCATTTTGTTTTCTTTTCATTCAAACCCTTTTTCTTCCTATATTTTTGTCCTTACGTTTCTTATCTTTTTCTGTCAATAAGTAAGATAAATGCTATATGGATGCATATTTTTTCTAGTTACATCCATCCGTTCTAATTCAATGAACAAAGCCATGTCATTTCCTTCCTTCTCCAAAAGTAGGTCATTTGGGAAGAGTCAAATCAGCTCTTGGCTACAAAAGTAGCTAGCTCAAGTATTTTGGAAGCTGATATTTAAAGGACATGGCAAGGCCTTTGGTACAAGGGAGAGCAACACACTCTGCAGCTCATCCCGTTAGGCCCCATTTTGAAGGGTAAAAGGTAAAAAGATAGGTCCAAAGATTGAAGCGATACAGCGAGTCAAAAGTACCTTCAGAACATGATGCTACAATTGTACTTCCATCACCAGTACCATAAGTAGTCGTAGCTCCAAATACATTCAGAATTGATCGCTTTTCATGAACCTTGTGGTGATCCCATTTTATTTCAGGAAAAGGAACCTTGGACTTCTCCTTATTTCCACTTTGAGCGCTGGGTCTCTCATCTCCATACATGTATAATGATGAACCCAAGAGATTTTGAGTAGCAACTACAACGGATGCTCCATCTTCCAAGAAAGCAATGGCGTTGGGCTGCCCCCCAACAGCTGGAATGTTGATACGAAGAAATCTGCAGATTTATACATCGGAAGCAGGAAGATATGCAATGATGAGTCTAGTGTCATGCATACAGTTAGAACCCAGTAGTTAGAGCTGCGTACTTAAAGCTTTTACTGGAGACATCATCAAGCTTAAATATACGTACTACGCCATCCTCACAAGCTGCACAAAAAACTTAAAGTTAGTCACATATGACGAACTTTGAACAGTAGGAAGGGTAACCAAACAAGTGAAGCTCCATTCAAGTGAACCCCCAACTTATGGATACCTAAACACATTTAATCCTATTACATTTTAGGAAAGACAATTGAAAGCTGTATGCTTACAACCTGCTAAGTTGAATACAAGAAATATTACTGATAATCAACTTCCAGCCTATGTGACCAAATGAAATCAAAGAGGCACATAATATTCAGATCAATAACAGGGCTCGATACATGAAGGGTAATCAACATTCAAGGTGTTTTATCGCGATCCTTCTACTAACTTTAATTTGCATATTCTTGAATCCGCATTAAGCTAATGGTTGCCTAAGCCCATATATTAATGGCTCGAGCTGAAAAAAGAACTGCCTAAGCAAGGTGAAAAAATTTATCACCTCGTATTACAAGAGAGAAAAAAAAAAAGCCAATCTACTTCAGGAATGGAGTTTTACTAATTCTTTTGGTCAATTACAACCACGGAAATCACAGGAAAATTTTTAACACGGCGAACATAAAATAATCACAGCATCACCTGTTGCTAGAGTCTGTCCATCAGATGAAAAGCAGAGGCCACCAACGGTATCACCATGACCCTTCAGAGTGTTCAAATCTAAAGGGTGATGTTTTTTGTGCTGACCCGCAAAGATACAACACCTGAATATTAGGAATTTCAGATAACATAAATTACCAAATCGACGATAATGCTCTGTCAACTGTTACTGACCAGCGTCAATTACAAAGAGAACGGGTCATGCAGTAAACCTAATTCTACAACCTCCGCCACCCCCCCCCCCCCCCCCCCCCCCCCCCCCAAAGAAAAAAAAATCACAAATGAAAATATCTGTAACAACAGCCCAGGAAGTAACAGACAACTCCATGCGACAATCATGCTGGAAGATCCGTCATCATCGCGCCTATAAATATAAATTCTAGAGAAGAAAGAGGATGACCTTATCAGCACCGAGATGCTTAGTGTGAGACTTTTTGGGAGCAGAATGCTGAGGTTTTGATGGTTTCTTTTGATGGTTTTGATCATTGTTTTCTCCTTTCGCCAGCGATTCGACCTCTGTCTTCTGCTTCCTGAAGTAATTTCCAAAGATGAGGTAAGCGACGACAGCTCCCAGAATTAATGATAGTGCCAGAACGGGAAGCATCGGATCCATGTTTGGGATGTACTATTTTTACAAAACCCCTGAGTTTGTTGACTAGCGATCAGCGATGTTGAGCCCGATAGGATATTTCTGATCCGAGGACTCCTCCCTCCCTCTCTATTACTATCTCTAGTTGAGTCTAGAGGACGGTAAAGAGAAGTGACGAGAGATTCAGCCACCCAAGAACTTCGAAGTTCTTGTTTTTTTCAATCCAACCTGATTTTCATTCCAATAGATCAAAGCACTCACCGGCG
Source organism: Limonium bicolor (assembly GCA_023374045.1). Classification (NCBI taxonomy): domain Eukaryota; kingdom Viridiplantae; phylum Streptophyta; class Magnoliopsida; order Caryophyllales; family Plumbaginaceae; genus Limonium; species Limonium bicolor. The sequence continues at coordinate 451,786,303 of CM041777.1, forward strand.
CCTGGTAATATGTGTGCTTCTTTTGTGGGCTGTTTTTATTCTGCAATATGGGGGTTTCACGGGCCGAAGGGTTTTACTTGCCCGTCTTCTTATCTTTCTACCATGAAACTTCATTTTTTTTTTTTTTTGGTCGCCTACCATGAAACTTCATTAATAAAGGGAGGAGTTACATAGCATGGCAACATAACAATTTTCCCCCCGAAATAAGACATATATTAAGCTAAAAGAGATAGTTTACAAACCTAGCTTCCACTACAACTTGCTTAGATAGCAGAAATACACTTCAAGATCATAAATACTGAAATGCGACATACCAATCATAATCAAACCATCTGTAAAACCAACTAGAATTATGCAGACATTTTCGTAGGCATCACTGAAGGTCGATGCACCAAATTCGAGAGCAAACAACTTCGGGCAAGCCCAGAAAGGGCAGTCAACTGAGGTCAATCCTGTCGTGAGTGATGATTGCCTATCAAGCCAACCAGTGAAGCATCCATTTGATAGAAGTGTAATTATATTGTCTGTTTACGGAAAAAAAAAACAATTTTATTGTCATGAGGGCAAATGGTAACAAACTTATAGCAAAAGAGTGACATCCCCAGTACAAGAGTCTCGGGATAGCAAAAAACCATTTAGGTCTTTGGTGAGCGTGATCCACGATATCATAAAGGAGAATGAATCCCGGTGGGATTACGGTGGTACGAAGACTGCCATAAGCTCTCAGGAACAATACCCATATACCAGCCGAGGATGCTAACCCGTTAGCTTAGCTTTATTTCCCTTCCCAAACAGAAAATCCACAAAAACACAACTTCACAAAACTATCTCCACTAGAGTAGCTAAATGGACATATTTCCTCAGATTTGATACCCTTTTATGGGAAAACATGCCAGCTCCAATACATTGCTAATGTTTATATTCTCCTCTAACCATTGATTGACAATCTAAATACACAAAAAAGAGAAAGGACGACCAGTCATCGAGCATTCATGCATATATTTACCAGAGTAAAAGGGTTTGTGCGCATACGATCACAAAATGAAGACATGTAAACAAGCATATCAAAGAACAACTTAATAAGTTTAATATTATTTTCTAACATTTTCTTTTTAGATTCTCTACTGTGATCTATTGGATTATCTATTATAGACTTGAGATTGTTACCAACCAGTCTAGCTTCCCCAGTGTCATTCATTGGAGGAATTCCATTGATAATGTGTAGTGGGTTGCTCTTGCCTTTCTAGTGTACATCATTTAGATTGAACTTGTAGATAGTCTATCATGTCAATAAAAATTGAGACATCGATCCCTAAGATCATCTCTAACATCATGTTCACCATTGAATCAATTATCCAAATGAAGTACAAACATTATGCCTCACTCACAAATTGCTCGATTCTCAAAACTTAGGGCTTCTATGGGGTTTTGTTCCTTTCTCTCTATACAACCTTTTTATTTAGATCCATGAGTTAATTATATACATATGACATTTAAGTATATTAAATATATCCTAATAAGAATTTTTGTCCTATGTTGTATTTGGGGAGTAGGACTTCACCAATTGGTATGAAATGGCTCAGGGTTAATATGCGGGATGTGCCAACTAAGGGTTGGTGTTGGCACATGGTGATTAAGGAAGTGTGTGGCACTAGTGCATTGTCATTCGTTCATGGATCGTATACCGAGATCTAGAAAGTGATATAGTTTGATCATGTGAGTAGTAGAGATGACAACAGGTCAGATTCAGGTCGGGTGACGCTTCACCTAATCCGTCACCCGTTTTTCACCTGCACCACCCGGCGGGTGAAATGGATGAACCCGTCACCTATTTTTTCCAGCAAACATTTTTTTCCTTAACACCTTGTATAAGGTTACTTTTTTAAAAGAATACACTCATATTTGTTCACATCAACTAATGTCAACAACATACTCAAAACATAGAGTATTAATTGAAGTATTTCCAATCTATCTTAACAAATATGTGATAAGTATATTTGTTTATTTAATATAATACATACAGGTGACAGGTTGGGTGAATGGGATGGGTGACCGGCTGAAAAATTTTCACCCAACCTGACCTGTCAGTCGCACACATTATTCACCCTTTTTTTAGGTTTTCACCTGTTTTAGTGGGTCAGGTGGACAAGTGAAATGGGCACCCGTCACCCATTGCCATCCCTAGTGAGTAAGGCTCACTTGAACATGTGAGGGTGGTGCTAATATGGTGTTTATTAGTGGCACTTAGTCCTTAGCCACAAATGACATGTCATTACTTCGCTCATACATTGAGAATGTCACAAGGGTGTCATGACATAAGTTTTGACACAAGAGTTAACACTAGTGATGGTGTAACACCGGGTTTAATGGGAATCATGCATAATGATGTTATGCAAAATATATAATATAATGTGAATCTTGGGGAAGTGCACCCAATAGATGTAGTATAAACATATCCACAAGGACTTGGAAACTATTTAACTCACTACTAGTTTAGTCTTATACATACAAATATATACAAAAAGATGCAATACTTTAAATTTGGGTTTTTATGGTTTTGGATTGATATACAAGAATGAAACAAAATAATAAAACTGAATAACTAACTAAGATAGATGAACCCTGGGATGGATCTTTACTCCCTTACCCTTTACCACCCATTGTCGTCCGGAATTCAGAGCTAAACAACAGGAACACTTAATTAACTAATAGCCAAATCATGGTCATACTAATTCTAACCAATTTAGTTGGAACCCAAAGGGTAATTCAAGTACCTAATTTAAATGATAGCATTAAGCATAAGTTCCCTTAAGTTAGAGTGAAATATATCTCAAAATACTTGGGAATCGATTATATTTTAGTTCCCTTGGTCTAGGTATCTATCTCAAAATATCATGTTGATGGAAACCCACACTACTACTAGCCTAATCAGCAACCTAGAATCTACTGAAGGTCTAATATCGATATAGATTCAGAGTAAAACAAACCAGTTCAACACATAGATAAAAAATTGAGCAAAACCATAAGTAAGTCACACAATCATATGTAAACAAGCTCAAGAGCCATAAACACTCAATAATCATCTTTATTAAGCAGAAGGACTAAAATAAAGCATTAAAATAAATTCAAGATTCAACAATGAAGTTGTAACACCCCTACCGTTAATACTGTCATTACCGTCCAATCTCCTCGTACTTCCAGATTCACGCAGCGGTACATACTTACATACGGTGGGTGATACAATGCCGTTAGTCATCCACGTGACTAACAAAGCTACTACTACTACATACAACATCGGTCTGATGGACCGGAATCCCGAGTACTACACATATACAATACATACTCCATTTACCCATCACATACTACTATGCTCCATTCAACATGTTACTCCATTACAATACCATACGATACAATGTACATAACCGAGTTTACTAAGTTCCAAATACAAATACAATACTCCTTCCAAGTTCATATGTACTCATCAAGAGTCTACAACTACCCATTCCTCATAACTACATACAAGGCTCCAAGCCTTTTACGATTCTCTACTAACTACAGTTCATCCTAGCTATCCAAGTGTAGTCGCCGGTCTCTTACCGTGGTCATGTCTGCTTCCGGTACCTGCGCACTAAAAATGTTCCCCCTAGGGGGTCAGCTTACGCTGAATATGATTTCCGCATACCCCGCGTACTTGCGAGGGTACGCCGACTACTTAGGTCGAATACATGCAGTTCATTTTACAATACATACATATATACTTTCTTTCACAATACTACAATACTACGCAAGGTATACATACATACGCACAGTACATTACATGCATGGAAGACAATACAAGTCAACCGATACTTACTTACCATCTTCCGGAATACACATACACAATACATACACATCACATACTCAATACGCAATACGGAGATACCCTTCTCCAATTCATACAAAGGTCTTGTTAGCTTCATTACACACCCGGGTTAATCGGGTGTTCAATACTCTTTTACTCAAGGTCAATGACTTACAATAGTCAAGACCAATACCCATACAATACTTCACTTCTTACTTACTTTACTCAAGTCAAGTCGGTATGACCTCCGGGCAGGGATTACTACATCCCACCACCGGGCTTTAGGGTGGCCCACTAATCCAGGATGCTACCCATTCAAGGGATTTGGTCCATGGAAAAGATTACCGCCAGGATTCGGATCCAACCTCTTGTGTTTCCTTATCCTCACGCGTGGCCGAAACTATATCGGACTTCTACTCATTCCATTTTACTCATTACTCATGTTAGGAGTTAGATGGTTAGGAATTCGTAGAAGTCATTACTTCTTTACCATACATCAATACACTACACAAGTACTCATCATACGCACATACACTTCATTCTCATTCATTCATTTCATGAATTATACAAACTAGATGTTCAAGAGCATACAACAAGAACAACATAGTTCAACCACGATTAAGTGCAATAAAAGTCTGATTCGTGCATTTATCTTATTTGAGTGATCACATAAGCACACAAATCGGGGTAACCAGGTTAGGATACAGAGCATGAAGAGATCATACCTTTCACCGTTGATTTACTTTATCGGGTGCTCCCTTGTTCCTTAGTTCACATTTGTTCCTCGAATCTCACTCTCGAATCAATGACTACATGCCAAATGATTCTATTAATACTAAGCTTTACAATACATGCTTAATTACTACGCCCGTATTTACCCTGTTATCCCGTTGTTTCGGTTTAACTTAATGTTCTTATACTTACAACTTTCTTAATTTGTTTTCTTACTCATTTACTTATTTTCTTACCATTACTACCTCATTAATGGTGTATCACTACATACATATGCATATATGTGTATAGGCATATATATACATACATATGACTACCATAGTCATATAATAAAACATATGTTTTTTTTTGTTTTGACTCGACCGACCTTACCTAGAGCTGTCAAAATTTGACCCAACCCGAAAACCCGTCCGTTTTATCCGAACCCGAAACCCGACCGAACTCGAAAATATTTAAATATAATAAACCCGAAACCCGATTGGGTAAAACCCGAAATGACCCAACCCAAAATGACCCAAAAAATTTATAATCCGAAACCGACCCGAACCCGAAATGACCCGAAATAATAGTAATTAAAATTAGCCAAACTCGAATAACGTGAAATAATAGTGACTATAAATTGAATGACTCAAATAAATATGACAAAAAATTTGATTTAAACTTAGTATATCCGAATAAAATTCAGAATAGGCATTGTATTGAAAGTTCTGCAATCTATATTGAAATACCCCTAACCTTTAAAATATAATTAAATGATCTATTAATGATCTAAGATGATTATTAAACACCTAAATATTATTGGGGAACAATCTAAAAGATCTCAACAAGGCAAAACACGCCTTAAGATCGGTAAAGCCAAAAATGTGCTTTAAGACACCATAAAGATTGTGTGACCTCAAATAGGATCCAAAGTGGATTCCTAAGTATTATAATGAAGTAAGGAACACAACAAAACCGTTCTCAAGGAGAACTAAGCTCAGGAACACCCTGTGACACAAAAATGTGCGCTAAAACTCCTTAAAGCACGTTTTTGTGAGATTACCTTTTAAATTGATTTTTAATGGGCTTAAAAATTATAATTATCCTTAAATATGATATTTTGTCATATTATATCATATTAGGAATTTAATTCCAGAAATTTACGAATTTTTACAAATTTAATATTAAAATATTAATAAAACCCTAAAGTGGGGCCCGCATGAGTCAATATTGACCAAGCATGGTCAATGGTCAATTAATTGACTCATTTGGACCATGGAGATCGGCTTCAATAAGAGAGGAGACAGCATACAATGATTTTGGGGACAAATTACTACCTAATCTCCAATTTAGAATAGTAACCTTTACTTTTTACATTATTTCCCACCTTTCTCACCTTCTCCTTCCTTCCTTGTCCGATTTCCTTCTGCCCAGCCGAGTTCCTCCCTTCCTTTGAAGCTCTCAAAGCTTGTTCTTGAGCATGGAAGGCAAATCTAGCTCCTAAGTCCTTAAGGTAAGTGTTTTAATGTCATTTTTAGCCCTTTTTCTTCATCTCTTCACTACCAACACCTAGATTTCGTGGCTCATCAATTCCTATGGCTTATTCTCAGTGTTCTAAGGTTAGAACAAGAGCTAAACTCGGTTGAGACCAGTAGAGGGACCAAGGTTGTTCAAATCTACATTTTAAGGTAAAAACATATCTTAAGGATCTCCACTCTTCATGCGGTTTTCTTCCTCTGATTTTTATGAGTTTATACACTCATAATCTTCATATTTACATGTTAATTCAGTTGGTTAGCCATTTGGAGCAAGGGTGACCAAGATCCAAGAGAAATACTCCCTTTTAAGGCATTTTTTCCAAGGTAAAACCTAATAACAAGGTAGCATTTCGTGATCTAACTATTTCCTATGTCAATATGGTGGATCTAACACCTTGTGGTGTTTTTGGTTCAGATCGAAACCACCTTGAACACTCCTTGCATTTTTAAGGTGATTTTTGCCTTAAATCTTACATTAATTATTCCTTATGGTTAAGCTCAAGCTTGGAGTGTAACCATATCTTGTTTTGTGTATTAAACATGTCTAAATCAAGTGGTGAATTTTCCTACAAGTGACCGAGCCCATACAAGGAATAATCAAGGTATAAACACCTTAAACTTATGATTTTTGTAATTTCCAAGTATATATATACATGGCCAGAGTGAAACTTCAAATATAGGTCATATTGACCTAAAAATGGAAAAAAAGGCTAAGATAAATTAAGCTAGTCATTTAAGAGATTTAATTAACATAATGGTCAAATTATGACATTATGTGGAAAACTAATTAAGCCATGGTGAGGCGAATATAATGCTATATTTTGAGACATTTATTGTGTAATTTATTTTGCAAGTTCAAGGTTGTAATAAGGCCATGTCATTAGGCCATTTTAATTTAAGTTTATAAGCTTATTTAGTTTTATTTATGCTTATAATTAAAATTGGGGCCAATTCGTAATTACTAGGATTTAGAAAGCCGTGGGCTTAATTTAGAGCAATTTAGGCTTTTTAAATAAATTTAATAAAAATTATAACATTTTATAAAGTTTTGGGTCAAAATTGTAAAAATAGAAAAGTATGGGGTATTGTTGGTAATTACCGAAAGTTTGAGTCCCAATTGGTATTAGAAGTCAAAGTTGACTATATAGGAGACTTTGACCAACTTTGGAGAATTTTAGAAATTAAAATACTACCTTATAATAAGATACTTATTAAATTGTAAAAGATTTATAAGACTTGGGGTGGTATTGTGATTTCCGAAAACTTGGGGGGTACTAAAAGGAGTTTAGTACAAACCTTAGGTTATTAGGAATTTTTAGGAATTGATTTGGTTAAATTTGGAGTTAATATGAATTAAATAAGTATAATATAAGGTATTTCATAATATTGTTACAAATGGGTAACATATGTGGTAAAATCGAGATTTAGAGAAAGTATAAGGTTAGGAATAATGTTTATAACCTTTTGGTATAGTTTGGTGATTTTTTGGAATTATATACAAGGTTTTATAAGGACATATGTATAATATATGATTTTAATGGAATTAGAAAACTATATGTTATAAAGAGGGGAAATTGGTGAATATAGAAAGTTAAGTGGTGGAAAAATAATTTAAATAGACCATGGGGTCTGTTCGGTTATTTTGAGAAAATATAACCATGGGTTATAATTATATTAAGGAATAAGGATTATAATATAAGGTATACTATAAGTGTAACAAGGAAATATAATTTGGGGTTGAGTTGTAAATTATGGAAGTTTGGTGGGAATTAATTAATACCGAGAGTTTTAAGGGCTGTTTGGTATTTATTAACAATATATAACTATAAGTTATAATTGTTTTAATGACATAGTTGTCAAAATATGCTATATAACTATAATATAACATGGTATAAATTATGTGGGGGATTTTGTAAATAATTAAGGAACATAGGTGCTGTTCGGAAATATTAATATTTTTGAATGAACTTTATAATATGGTTTTAATGTTATAAGAATTATAACATTTGTAATATAAGAGGTATTCATTAAAAAGAATGAATATATATTATAAGAATTGCCATATAAGAAATAGTTCCATGAATACATACACATAAATAAATATGTGTAGTGGAGGAAAATATAATATGGTTTAATGACCATATATTTTCATAATTAAAATGTGTATGATAAAGGGAAAAGAATTACAAACATTGGATATGGAATGTTAGGACTGTACATGTGATAATAAGGATTGATAATGCAAAGTATTGTTTACCACATTGAATTTGGGAAAAAGAAAAAAAAAGAGAGAAACAAACCTTAGAAAAATAAATACTAAGGTGAAATGTATGGTGTATGACAAGAATCATACATGCAATATAGAAACAAACTATATGATGTACAAACATACATTAGGTTACATGCGATAACAAAAGCTCAACTATAAAGTATATTAATATACGAGACAAGACTACGCTTGTAATATAACACTTTTCCAATCTCGAGTTAAACCTAAAACCCGACAAACATTGACAGTTAATAACGGGGGTTAACCGGGAGGTATTAGTGACGGTACGGGGTACCGTAGAATTTTGTGTTGTTATACAGTATGCTAATCAGTAGCATTATGTATTGTATAGACTGTTAGAGACGACGCACGGAGCATAGGATCTTGCTGATTCATACTCCACCGTAATACTTTCAGGGTGAACGGTATGTTATTTATGTGGCTTGATTGTCACTGAGGATTTCCTCAGTTCAGACATTGTGTGAAAATCTGTGATAAGATTGAATGTCTGCTTGTGTGAATTAATATGCTTGAGTTGTGTATTAATGCTGCCTTATTATTACTGTTGTGCGATAACAGTACCGTTCGTATATATGAACATATTATAAAACGAACTAGCGGCAATGATGCTATCTTATATGTGTAATATAAGGAACGTAAGTAAAACGTTGTAGCATTAGGATAATAAGATATATAAAATATCTGAGACTTATATACGGAGCATTGGCCTCTTTAACGCCGCTCTCGTATCTAGCACTGGATCCCGAGTCGACATACTCAGGATTGGACTACGACCTTGGTCTGCTGTGTTAGAAAAAAAAAGAATAGTAAAGCGATGCGATGGTATAGATAAGTTTATCAAGGATGTGGCTCTTGCTGTGAACTGTGATCCATTAACGATACTAGGACACCGTGTGGTAGCCGTAAGTATCTGGATAAATTTCCAACGAACTACAGATTGTTCGTAGGACGGAGACTCTACCGCTGGAGTGGCTATTGCCGTGGGTGACCCGCCATAAGAGATGGGTAACTTAGAGACACGTCGTTCTAACGAGACGTTGTCATTAGACATGACTGAACAATTACGAACGACTATATTAACTCGTACATTAGGCGAACATTATTTGGGCTTGCATGCCAAAGACGAGAGTTCATACTCGTTTATAATTCTCGTTACTTCGCCTTGTTGTTCATTGGTTGTGCTTTGTGGTTATGTGTGGTATGTTGGTGGATTTGTTTGAACGAGCCATTGTGCTCATATTGTGTGTTGTGAACTGGTTGTGTCGAGTCACCGTACTCATGTGTGGATTGTGGTTGGGTGTCTGGTCGAGTGAGTCGCTGAACTCAATTATGAATTATTAAGTGTTTGTTGGAATGGAGTCTCTGTACTCATATAAGCGCTGTAAACGCTTTCAGTGGTTTATTACGATGCGATGTGTGAAGCCGGGGGCTTGTTTGTTATTTGAGATTACTGCAATATATATTGTTGCTTTACAGTTTCAACATTGAACTATTTGTATGGAAACGAATTGCATACTCTCGACCAAATAACTGAATGGTCCGAGGGTGCATGACAGTCAGGTAATAACATACTCAGCAGGGGCTGATTCCATACCACAAACTACCATTTTTGCAGGTATGCAACTTCCGGTGTCGGCAAAGAGAGTGACGCGCTGGGTAGTTTGATTACAGTTATTTAAACATGCACTGTTGCATTTTAATACGAACCTAGAAACATGTATAGGTTTTGGATACGTAGAAAGCTCACTGTGAATGTATTTTATATTGGTTTTGGGAGTTTAGATCTATCTCTTGTTGTCACTGCGAGAAAATGTTTCGTATTTAAGAGCTTATCAGGAAGCACGTTATTACTCGTATGGGCGAGCAAGAACGGTGACCAGTAGTCAATTGTTGAGATTACCGCTGCGATTATATTGTTAAGTAAGATGATTAGGAGCCGAATAGAGTAGGGGTGTTACAAAAGTGGTATCAGAGCGGAGTACCGCTCTGATGACAAGAGATAGTAGGATTTATACAGTGAGCATAGGTTTTGGGAATACGGGAAACGTTGTGAGGATACGTGACCTTGCGGGGTTGATGCAATGCTTAAAACTTGCACACCATAACCGTGGAGGCACTTCAATAATAAATGACCGAAACTACGGTATTAGACCAAGTAAAGGTCTAACCCGTCCTCTTGACTTATGTCAGAGAGAGGTCAGGGTAACAGTACTAAGGAAGAACACGGAGCAGCGGAAGGTGGTGAAGGTCCAGCAACCCCAAGTAACGCGAAGATGGTATGAACCACTCGCACTTGATGGGAGAGCATCCCGGAAAATTTGCAATGGTACCCCACCCGCCGCAGCCCGTATCCCGAGTACTATCTAGTGAGGCAATGAAATGAGAAACACCACGGAGATAACTCTCCTGATCGGAAAGACCCGATGTGGATGCTAAGAAGATTATGTTAAATGTAGAAAATAAGACTTTGTGTTTTGATGTAATGCTTAGGACCGGGGGTCCTGGTAATGACATAATGTCTACCATACGAGGATGAGATAAATAATGGACCGAGTTTGAGGAGGAAATTTCCTGTAGGACTAATGGGGCTAACTTGCTATGAGCAAGGCGACCCTGTCTTACATCCAGGAAAGCACCGATGGTGCGCTTGGAGGGAGAGAGGTAGAAACGACAAGTAGTGATTAGTTTATGAGATATGTAGTATACAGAAGGAATTACCTGTAGAAGTCTCACCCGAAGCGAGTAACTCTAAAACCATGCAACACTGAAGGTTCAAGATGGCCCGACGTGCATGAGGGAGATCATGAGAACTGTAGAAACAAGAACTCGCTAAGTTGCTATCATGCGATGCCTCGAGAGAAGAGTAAGACCTTACTACCATGGTAAACTTGTGGGAACGAGTGCGGAGTGAGACTGTATTAATTTGAATAAGAACCTTTGACTTAAACAGGAAACCGATTAGGAAATACACTGCACTGACACACCGTACTGGTGACTCAGTCTGCATGGTGCACTTGCCACTGCAAGTGCCACATTAACCAAAGCATCAAAATTCAACCTGCCTTGCGCACTTGCTACAGCAAGTGCAGCGACGGTAAATTAACCCTATAGGACGTGGTGGTCCAGGCGGTTACCAATAAACACTAAATCTTATGTAAGTCCGTAATGTAATAAAGCAGGACACAACCTTCTTAAGGGCAGGGGTACGAAACCCTTGGGTTGGAGGTCGATAAAACCTCGAGAAGACCTAGCCGGTCTGACCATTAAACCTGAAAATAATACACCATTTAATAGAATATTAAAAGGAGAGTAAACGAGAATAACAGTAATTAGTGCCTACAAGTCTAACCCCAGTGCCGGTATGGACATTAAACGTCAATCATTACCGGTGGGGAGTGACGGGTCTTCAGGACCAGTATAACCATATTTAGAGAGTGCGTGACACTCGTGGTTAAACCACTACCATCGAACATTGCCAGAGGACAAGAAGTGAGCTATATGAGTCAGGACCAAAAAAAAAAATTAATAGGCAGATGTGAACGTGCAAAAAGGGGCCGATGTAATGCCCACACCACACACACCGGAGGTGTGGTTGATCCATTATGCTGCTAGACTCCGTATGGAGGGCAGTGGATACAAACAAAAGGGTGAAAATTGCCTGGCGACGGAAGATACCGTTACCTCAAAGAGGATGGAGGAAATATGAGTTGAATAAGAGTAAGGACTACACAATGAAGAGGAATGATTAGCGGAAACCACTAAGTTGTGGGTATCCAATTGTAACCTCAGGAGAAAGTATTAGAACCAACTAGGAATAAATTAAATAACAAGATTAACAGTCATTTAACTATCAGAATAAGTATTGAGTCTGAATATCGTATGGCATAGGCCTACGGAGGGATACCTTAGTACCACCAAAGTGACCCAAAACTAGGGGAAAAAGGGTGATGAATCACAAGTACTGATTAATATCAGACTAACGGGACTACCATAAGACAGGGGAAACCCGAGGTGTCAACCTTTATCATGGAGTCCGGAAACACCATATGGTGTAACCCAATAGATTGGGTGGAATCCGCATACTGAAAACTCATGTCTGAAGGCGTTAACAGCCTAGGAGTGAACGGGAGAGATAACAGGTAGTTACTGATCCCCACTCACAAATACCAGATGACGAACATGTGGAAACCAGAATCAGGGCGATAAGTCGCAAACACCTATCTTAGAGAAAGTAAAGGAAATATACATTAATAAAAGAAACCATAGAACCTAATATTAGGGCCATTCTGACATTAAAGGTTAAGAATTGGCAGCATAGCTACTCAAACATAAGTTACCAAGACTAAGAGTACGATAATCACCGGGTACGAACGCTACGAGTGCACTAAACGAGACATGGGACGACCGCACTCCTAGGAGCTTGTGGGCCTGACAAACTATATGAAGTTAGTTGGGTAAGTAGTAATGTATCAGTATGGTACCCCATGCATGTAAACGAGTGGTGTAGGACCCAGGAGGTAATCAACTCTGTGTCTAAGTCAGCGAATGGAACCCTGACTAGGTAAACCATGTAATGACGAGAGAGATCTCAGTCAAACTAGCAAGGTTAGGAAAATCAAGGATAGCTTGATAATAAAGTGACATAAGGTCGCAACTCCACAGTGGAGGAGTTAAACATAAGTTTTGGGGATTTTAGTAAACGAGGAAACTAAGGCCAATTTAATGGTAATGGCAAGTTGAACTCATGAATGAAAAGAGGAATTGAGGTATCTAAGGAAGTTATATTAGAGAAACCTTTGTGATAATAGATGCTACCCAAAAAGGGGGCACAGAGAGAATTATACCACGCGCTGAGGGCGCCGCGATGATGTCGCATTAAATAATAATAACCACATGCTCAAGTCATAAACGTTAGTATGTTAGTACCAATTAGGTTTGAACAGAGAATGAATACCAAGCTAAAACCCATAGTCGTATTGTATGTTTACAACAGACGAAGGGCAAAAGCGAGCATTACAAGAGATACTCTAAGCCGGAGATTAGATACTCCGTGCAAACCGCAACGGCGGATAACCGTCCAATCGACTGGTACATGGTGCGCAACAAGCGACCATTATAATAACTGTTAACCGAATTATGCAGGTGAGAATCAGAAGGTGGAAGATCAGATAAACAAATGGATTCCCCTAATGGAGAAGAGGGATGAACCATATATGCGGACACTAAAATACCAACACACGAGGGATACGAGTTCACACTAGCAAAAGCGGACCTACAAGGTACCCAAAGAACGAACTCATTCCAGAGGGAAATAACTTGGAGTTATGAGGCGCCAGTTAGATGCGCATATCAGACTCGTCTTGATATTTTAGAGACAACTGATGTAAGCACTAGATGCTAGAGCATAGCTCGACAACACTTATACCGAAGGTTAGTTCGGTAGGGTGGCATGAACTCATGGGAATATACCTTGAGCATGTATAGAATTCAGGAGGATTGAATAGAATGGCTAGTCGAAATAATAAGCGTGTGTGACTAACGATACCACACAGTCAAATAAATTACTCCATTCCCATAATTATGGAAGACCGTGTAGAAAACACCGTCACATGGAGTTGAAATCGACATAAAACTACTACCTAAGAGGGGTAAACTAACCATAAGGAAGTTGGGCATACTGCTTGCGGAGCGAGTGGGCCCATATTGCTTAGGTTTGACATACCTAGCAGGCTTGAGGAACACAAATGATGTGTTTACATCTTCCGATCAAACCGTATATGAATATACATACACCTAAGTGAGGTAGGCGGTATAACCTGAGGGGCTAAAGCCCGACCCTATGGAAAAAGGGGTAATGAAATATGTAACACATTAGTGCACGAATAATCCCACTGGAATGGAACATCTTGAACTTATTACTTCACGATGATATATTCGTAGATTACGTGGGCGTAATCATTTTTAAGGGGGGTAGAGCGATTAAAATATACCGTACGTAGGAGTACGTAGCGCATGGTACACATGCAGCAAACACTATTATTGTACGTAGAGTACAAGTGTTACGATTGTGTTATGTTACTTGAGGTAATATTGTGATGTATTATGTGTATGAACATAAATATATTTTAGTTCGCATTAGTTATGGCGAATAGGAAAGGGAGAACAGATAGAGTGTTCTTATCCTAATTCCGATTATTTATGCAAACGTTGCGAACACTAAACACATAAACGCCTAACTTGTTATCTCCGGTTGAGAGTTCAAGTAGGTTTATCTGGTAACTTCGGTGGGAGATGGCAAACAGAAGGAGTAGAAAGCTCCATACTATATGATTTGTGACTCGGTATGAAACCGATTATTGGAATGCGATGAGTGAGTCGGCATGAGACCGATGTATAACCTAGTGGAGGTAAAACCTCTAGGAATTGTATGAATAATTATAAGTCGAGTGAACTTGGTACTTGGTTAGAATACATAATCCTGTATGCCGGTGATTAGATTAATTACACTGGTTGACTTGTGTATCTATAGAACACAAGACGGCAAATATCAAGAGGAAACAAGATTAGAAGTGAATAAACAATTGATTGATTGAAATTGACGTGGGAAGTTGAACTTGATCCTGGTCCGATCAAGGGAAACCGAACACAAATTGAGGTGAGGGATAGTTCAACACTGACGCTGACCACGTCGGGGTTGAATGATTCTCGAAACTTCCTACAAGTGGACACAGATATGAATAGAAATTGGAATTTAGGGCGTCACTCGAAGGGCCGTGGACCGTGGAGTCCTTCGTCATTAGACCGGTGTGTCTGCGAGTGACATCACCCATAGAACCGTGGACCGCAGAGTCCTTTGTCGTTAGACCGGTGTGTCTGTGGGTGACTAAGGAAATAAGGTGATACTGTCCGAGGAGCCGTGGACCGCAGTGTCCTTCGTTATGATCAAACCGGTGTGTCCGCGGGTGGTAGACGTTGGCTGGGGTTGGGGATCGTCAAGTCCTGGTCTTTAAGACTGCTTCCCTGTGAACTGTCAACGTTAACTATATGTGCACACGTACATGTGGAATGATGTGTGGGTATCCTCGCGAGATACTAACATAGATAGGGATGCGTGGAGTTCCTTGCAAACACCTTTGAGTACTTTATGAGATTTGCACCTTGTCTAGTGCTGTGTATTATGAGATTTGCACCTTGTCTAGTGCTGTGTATTATGAGATTTGCACCTTGTCTAGTGCTGTGTATTATGAGATTTGCACCTTGTCTAGTGCTGTGTATTATGAGTTTTGCACCTTGTCTGGTGCTGTGTACTATGAGTTTACACCTGTTGAATATGTACATAGTACCGCTGAGTACTTTTGGTTGATAAGTTGGATGTGCACCTTGTTTAGTGCTGTGATATGAATGAGTTTATACCATGAGTTGGCTATTTGATATATACTGTATGTATAGACTAGGTCTGAACCTAGTGGGAGTTACTCCCTAGCAATGGACTGTTTGGTTACTTAGTGGAACTTGATTCCTTAGGTGAACTGTAAGGATTTAAGGACTTCGGGACGAAGCCTTTTAAGGGGGTAGACTGAAATACCCCTAACCTTTAAAATATAATTAAATGATCTATTAATGATCTAAGATGATTATTAAACACCTAAATATTATTGGGGAACAATCTAAAAGATCTCAACAAGGCAAAACACGCCTTAAGATCGGTAAAGCCAAAATGTGCTTTAAGACACCATAAAGATTGTGTGACCTCAAATAGGATCCAAAGTGGATTCCTAAGTATTATAATGAAGTAAGGAACACAACAAAACCGTTCTCAAGGAGAACTAAGCTCAGGAACACCCTGTGACACAAAAATGTGCGCTAAAACTCCTTAAAGCACGTTTTGTGAGATTGCCTTTTAAATTGATTTTTAATGGGCTTAAAAATTATAATTATCCTTAAATATGATATTTTGTCATATTATATCATATTAGGAATTTAATTCCAGAAATTTACGAATTTTTACAAATTTAATATTAAATATTAATAAAACCCTAAAGTGGGGCCCGCATGAGTCAATATTGACCAAGCATGGTCAATGGTCAATTATTGACTCATTTGGACCATGGAGATCGGCTGAAATAAGAGAGGAGACAGCATACAATGATTTTGGGGACAAATTACTACCTAATCTCCAATTTAGAATAGTAACCTTTACTTTTTACATTATTTCCCACCTTTCTCACCTTCTCCTTCCTTCCTTGTCCGATTTCCTTCAGCCCAGCCACCGAGTCCTCCTTCCTTTGAAGCTCTCAAAGCTTGTTCTTGAGCATGGAAGGCAAATCTAGCTCCTAAGTTCTTAAGGTAAGTGTTTTAATGTCATTTTTAGCCCTTTTTCTTCATCTCTTCACTACCAACACCTAGATTTCGTGGCTCATCAATTCCTATGGCTTATTCTCAGTGTTCTAAGGTTAGAACAAGAGCTAAACTCGGTTGAGACCAGTAGAGGGACCAAGGTTGTTCAAATCTACATTTTAAGGTAAAAACATACCTTAAGGATCTCCACTCTTCATGCGGTTTTCTTCCTCTGATTTTTATGAGTTTATACACTCATAATCTTCATATTTACATGTTCATTCAGTTGGTTAGCCATTTGGAGCAAGGGTGACCAAGATCCAAGAGAAATACTCCCTTTTAAGGCATTTTTTCAAGGTAAAACCTAATAACAAGGTATCATTTCGTGATCTAACTATTTCCTATGTCAATATGGTGGATCTAACACCTTGTGGTGTGTTTGGTTCAGATCGAAACCACCTTGAACACTCCTTGCATTTTTAAGGTGATTTTTGCCTTAAATCTTACATTAATTATTCCTTATGGTTAAGCTCAAGCTTGGAGTGTAACCATATCTTGTTTTTGTGTATTAAACATGTCTAAATCAAGTGGTGAATTTTCCTACAAGTGACCGAGCCCATACAAGGAATAATCAAGGTATAAACACCTTAAACTTATGATTTTTGTAATTTCCAAGTATATATATATACATGGCCGAGAGTGAAACTTCAAATATAGGTCATATTGACCTAAAAATGGAAAAAAATGGCTAAGATAAATTAAGCTAGTCATTTAAGAGATTTAATTAACATAATGGTCAAATTATGACATTATGTGGAAAATTAATTAAGCCATGGTGAGGCCGAATATATATACTATATTTTGAGACATTTATTGTGTAATTTATTTTGCAAGTTCAAGGTTGTAATAAGGCCATGTCATTAGGCCATTTTAATTTAAGTTTATGAGCTTATTTAGTTTTATTTATGCTTATAATTAAAATTGGGGCCAATTCGTAATTACTAGGAATTTAGAAAGCCGTGGGCTTAATTTAGAGCAATTTAGGCTTTTTAAATAAATTTAATAAAAATTATAACATTTTATAAAGTTTTGGGTCAAAATTGTAAACATAGAAAAGTATGGGGTATTGTTGGTAATTACCGAAAGTTTGAGTCCCAATTGGTATTAGAAGTCAAAGTTGACTATATAGGAGACTTTGACCAACTTTGGAGAATTTTAGAAATTAAAATACTACCTTATAATAAGATACTTATTAAATTGTAAAAGATTTATAAGACTTGGGGTGGTATTGTGATTTCCGAAAACTTGGGGTACTAAAAGGAGTTTAGTACAAACCTTAGGTTATTAGGAATTTTTAGGAATTGATTTGGTTAAATTTGGAGTTAATATGAATTAAATAAGTATAATATAAGGTATTTCATAATATTGTTACAAATGGGTAACATATGTGGTAAAATCGAGATTTAGAGAAAGTATAAGGTTAGGAATAATGTTTATAACCTTTTGGTATAGTTTGGTGATTTTTGGAATTATATACAAGGTTTTATAAGGACATATGTATAATATATGATTTTAATGGAATTAGAAAACTATATGTTATAAAGAGGGGAAATTGGTGAATATAGAAAGTTAAGTGGTGGAAAAATAATTTAAATAGACCATGGGGTCTGTTCGGTTATTTTGAGAAAATATAACCATGGGTTATAAGTATATATATAAGTGTAACAAGGAAATATAATTTGGGGTTGAGTTGTAAATTATGGAAGTTTTGGTGGGAATTAATTAATACCGAGAGTTTTAAGGGCTGTTTGGTATTTATTAACAATATATAACTATAAGTTATAATTGTTTTAATGACATAGTTGTCAAAATATATGTTATATAACTATAACATGGTATAAATTATGTGGAGGATTTTGTAAATAATTAAGGAACATAGGTGCTGTTCGGAAATATTAATATTTTTGAATGAACTTTATAATATGGTTTTAATGTTATAAGAATTATAACATTTGTAATATAAGAGGTATTCATTAAAAAGAATGAATATATTATAAGAATTGCCATATAAGAAATAGTTCCATGAATACATACACATAAATAAATATGTGTTGTGGAGGAAAATATAATATGGTTTAATGACCATATATTTTCATAATTAAAATGACGTATGATAAAGGGAAAAGAATTACAAACATTGGATATGGAATGTTAGGACTGTACATGTGATAATAAGGATTGATAATGCAAAGTATTGTTTACCACATTGAATTTGGGAAAAAGAAAAAAAAAGAGAGAACAAACCTTAGAAAAATAAATACTAAGGTGAAATGTATGGTGTATGACAAGAATCATACATGCAATATAGAAACAAACTATATGATGTACAAACATACATTAGGTTACATGCAATAACAAAAGCTCAACTATAAAGTATATTAATATACGCGACAAGACTACGCTTGTAATATAACACTTTTCCAATCTCGAGTTAAACCTAAAACCCGACAAACATTGACAGTTAATAACGGGGGTTAACCGGGAGGTATTAGTGACGGTACGGGGTACCGTAGAATTTTGTGTTGTTATACAGTATGCTAATCAGTAGCATTATGTATTGTATAGACTGTTAGAGACGACGCACGGAGCATAGGATCTTGCTGATTCATACTCCACCGTAATACTTTCAGGGTGAACGGTATGTTATTTATGTGGCTTGATTGCCTGAGGATTTCCTCAGTTCAGACATTGTGTGAAAATCTGTGATAAGATTGAATGTCTGCTTGTGTGAATTAATATGCTTGAGTTGTGTATTAATGCTGCCTTATTATTACTGTTGTGCGATAACAGTACCGTTCGTATATATGAACATATTATAAAACGAACTAGCGGCAATGATGCTATCTTATATGTGTAATATAAGGAACGTAAGTAAAACGTTGTAGCATTAGGATAATAAGATATAAAAATATCTGAGACTTATATACGGAGCATTGGCCTCTTTAACGCCGCTCTCGTATCTAGCACTGGATCCCGAGTCGACATACTCAGGATTGGACTACGACCTTGGTCTGCTGTGTTAGAAAAAAAAAAGAATAGTAAAGCGATGCGATGGTATAGATAAGTTTATCAAGGATGTGGCTCTTGCTGTGAACTGTGATCCATTAACGATACTAGGACACCGTGTGGTAGCCGTAAGTATCTGGATAAATTTCCAACGAACTACAGATTGTTCGTAGGACGGAGACTCTACCGCTGGAGTGGCTATTGCCGTGGGTGACCCGCCATAAGAGATGGGTAACTTAGAGACACGTCGTTCTAACGAGACGTTGTCATTAGACATGACTGAACAATTACGAACGACTATATTAACTCGTACATTAGGCGAACATTATTTGGGCCTGCATGCCAAAGACGAGAGTTCATACTCGTTTATAATTCTCGTTACTTCTCGCCTTGTTGTTCATTGGTTGTGCTTTGTGGTTATGTGTGGTATGTTGGTGGATTTGTTTGAACGAGCCATTGTGCTCATATTGTGTGTTGTGAACTGGTTGTGTCGAGTCACCGTACTCATGTGTGGATTGTGGTTGGGTGTCTGGTCGAGTGAGTCGCTGAACTCAATTATGAATTATTAAGTGTTTGTTGGAATGGAGTCTCTGTACTCATATAAGCGCTGTAAACGCTTTCAGTGGTTTATTACGATGCGATGTGTGAAGCCGGGGGCTTGTTTGTTATTTGAGATTACTGCAATATATATTGTTGCTTTACAGTTTCAACATTGAACTATTTGTATGGAAACGAATTGCATACTCTCGACCAAATAACTGAATGGTCCGAGGGTGCATGACAGTCAGGTAATACATACTCAGTAGGGGCTGATTCTATACCACAAACTACCATTTTTGCAGGTATGCAACTTCCGGTGTCGGCAAAGAGAGTGACGCGCTGGGTAGTTTGATTACAGTTATTTAAACATGCACTGTTGCATTTTAATACGAACCTAGAAACATGTATAGGTTTTGGATACGTAGAAAGCTCACTGTGAATGTATTTTATATTGGTTTTGGGAGTTTAGATCTATCTCTTGTTGTCACTGCGAGAAAATTTTCGTATTTAAGAGCTTATCAGGAAGCACGTTATTACTCGTATGGGCGAGCAAGAACGGTGACCAGTAGTCAATTGTTGAGATTACCGCTGCAATTATATTGTTAAGTAAGATGATTAGGAGCCGAATAGAGTAGGGGTGTTACATCTTTCTCCACCTAAATTTCTTTATGCAACTACTTAAAGTTCCTACACAAATTTATGACACCATCATCCAACACATTATTTTTTTCTACTAGTTTACCAATGTTTGCCTAAGTCCTAAATACACTAGTACATTCATTTGGTTCCTAAATCCTCATGATCATGTCTAGGTCATTCTAACTCATTATACACCTTAAACTCACCCTTTTTCATCAAGACAACCTCTAAAACTTCCTAGGACTTCCTTAGTCATGAAATCTCCTTAGAACATCTTAAACACTTAGGTTCTCCACTAATTTTGCCATGGGTTCTCTAGTATATTGTTACACCCAAACACTTGGTTCTTCACCATCAAACAACCAAGATCACTCAAATTCTCATCACAACACCTTAACACACAATTTACACCAAAACTACACCACGTCATCATATAGTGTATAAACTCAAAATGCTTGGCACTTAGGCCCTTAAATGACAATAATCTTAACCACTGAATTTCCACATATATTTGCCTTTAACCTGCGAATACACACAACAAGGCTCCCATTGAAATGAAATGCTTCTTGTAATTCATCTCAACATTGTTTAACTATCTCTTTTCTCATTGGCTCCTTAGTCACAAGTTCTCAAACATGGTCATTGTTTCTCCTAGGTTATATATAGCCCTTTTCTAATGTAAACCTTAAGCTACACTCATCATATACCTAAATCCCATCCCTTAATGCATTAAACACCTTAAGGTAAGACATTTACCTTGTTCTTTTTCAAGCTTCACAAACTTTCTTCCTTAGGTTTTTCTTTGCTCAATCTCGGTCACCAAATCAAGTTCTCCTTGCCAATGTTCTAACCATTATTCAATGACTCAATGAGTACTAAACAACACACTAACCTTAAGGAATAAAAACCTAGGTTAAAATGTGGTTTAAGGTATTAAATTGATTGGTTTACCTTGGTTTCTCAAGACCAGCTTGGATATGAAGCAAGAGGGAACTCCTTATCCTTTGGAGAGTAGAAAACAAGCTAGAACAAAGCATAAACATGGAGTCCCATGAGTACAAATTTTCGGACATGGAGAGAAAGTGATGGAAACCTAGATTTTCTAACATATTCCTTACCTTAAGAGAATGGAGGAGCCAATGAACTCTCCAAACTTGGATTTCCTCCTCTAATGGCGATTTGCCTTGGCTCCAAAATGAGGCTCTTGAAGTTTTGAAAAGATAGAAAGAAGGAGCTTGAGCTAACTAAGAAGAATATGTGTTTTGTTTGGTTTTGGAGCTAAAATGAGTAAGTAGTAATCAAAGGAAGGTGAAGCTAGCATGGAGGTTGTTCTTCACGTTGGAGAAGAAGAGAGGAGTAGCTCAAAACCGGTGGGAACAAGAGAGAATGAAGGGTGAGGAGAGAGGTAAGTAAAGGTAAGATATTTATGTTAAAAGGTGAGTAGTGTTTTTACTTACTTTTGCTTTATTCATTACTTAGCTAGATAAGTGTGGTGAGTCACACTTAAAAACCGGCCCCCTTGGTCAAACAAGGTGTATTGTGGTCTTTGTTGACCATTTAATTGACTTACTTTGACTAATGTCTTAAACTAGCATTATTTGGTTACTATTCACTAAAAAGGCACATAATTGTGAAATTTTTGATTTCCCATTGATTTAGACTTCCTAATGTGATACTAATTAGTACACATGTTAATTAAAGAGTAATGATGGACATTTAGCCACTCAAAACCTATTTACAAGACAATTTTTCAAAAATGTGCTTTAAGACTCCTTAAAGCACATTTTGTGTTTTAACTTGTTTTCAAGCTTGGTTTTCTTTGGTAATTGGTTTAAAATGACCATTAGGATATTACTAAGGTCTAATAATGATATTTGGGTGCTCACCCAAGTCTCTCCAAGCTTAGAGCACGTTTTTGCTTAAACTGCTCTTTTGGTGTTTCCTTATGTTTTCTTTGGTTAAAATGGTTTCTTAATGTTTCTAAGGCATTATTTAGCCTTCTTATATCTTAGTTTATCACTTAAACACCATACCTAAGTTTGGGGTATTTCAATCTACCCCCTTAAAAGAACTTTGTCCCCAAAGTTCACATACATGCTTAACCATTCACGGTACTCAATTCCCTTAATCTTAACACCACATTCACACATCTCAAGACTCAAAGGTCAATCTCAAATACAATACATAAGTATTATACATAACTCAAACTTATCATCAAAGTGTAGCCACTTACACAAAATCACATCTTAACAACCAAACAAACGACAAACATGCTCGTTTCCTAACTCAAAAGCGAGGAAGCTCTACCCCCCTTAAAAAGGGGTACGCCCCGTACCCTATACAGACGATCTAGTCAGTAAACAAAGAAGGGTACTTCGCCCTCATCTTATCCTCTAATTCCCACGTGGCCTCTTCGACATCCTAGTTAGACCAGAGAACCTTCACCAGTCGCACTGACTTGTGGCGAGTGTCCCTAGTCTTACTATCCAAGATTCTCTGAGGAAGCTCCACTGATCTCATATTCGGTTCTAATGTCAACCTCTCAGGTTCTAACACATGGGAGGGGTGGTGCATGTATTTCTTTAGCTGTGAAACATGAAAAACATCATGCACTTTACCCAGTTCAGCAGGTAAATTCAACCTGTAAGCAACCAGGCCCACCCGCTCCGTAATCTCATAAGGACCAACAAACTTCGGGCTTAATTTGCCCTTCTGCCCAAATCTGAATACACCCTTCATCGGTGAAACTCGCAGAAATACCCGGTCGCCCACTGCGAACTCCAGGTCTCGTCATCGAACATCAGCATACGACTTCTGCCTATCTTGAGCCGCTTTCATATTCTTCCTGATTTGCTGAACTTCAGCCTTAACTTGTTCTAAATATTCTGGTCCTATAATGACCGTCTCACTTGACTCATCCCAGCAGAGCGGTGTACGACATGGTCTACCGTACAACGCTTGAAAAGGTGCCATCTTGATCGAAGCGTGATAGCTGTTGTTGTATGAAAACTTGATCAGATGTAATCTGTCAATCCAACTGCCTTGGAAGTCTAAGGCACATGCCCTCAGCATGTCCTCGAGTGTCTGAATCGTACGCTCAGTCTGACCATCTGTCTGAGGATGGAACGCGGTACTCAGCTTCAGTTCTGTACCCAACGCTTCTCTAGTAGCTCTCCAGTACCTCGAAAGGAATCTGGTATCTCTATCTGACACTATGGTCTTCGGTATCCCGTGATGCCTCATAATTTCCTTCTCAAACAACTCAGCCAATTTGGTCACCTTCCAAGTATCCTTCATCGGTATGAATCGGGTTACTTTGGTAAGGCGATCCACCACCACCCATATCATGTTGAGACCTCCCCTAGCAGGTGGGAGTCCAACTACAAAGTCCATGGAGATATCATGGAACTTCCACTCCGAACTGGCATCGACTGTACATTACGCCCGTCGTCGGTGCTCGAATTTACCTTCTGGCATGTGAGACACCTTAAGACGAACTCGGTAACATATGTCTTCATCCCCGACCACCAGAAGTATCTCTTCATGTCTTTATACATCTTAGAGGCTCCCGGATGGATGGAAACTGAAGAACAGTGTGATTCCCTAAGTATACGGTCTTTCAGATCCGTGTTGCCCCGTGGTATGCATAACCGGCCCTTAAGTCTGATCAGATCATCGTCGTGAAGTCTGAAGTCATATTTCTGACTCTCAAAGGTACCATCTGTCAGCTTCTGTCTGACCTCTCTCATGTACTCATCTGTCCTCTGAGCCTCTCGCACCACATTAACCAAGCTGGAGAAAGAGACTAGCGAATGGAGTGAGTGTGCTCGACGGCTCAGGGCGTCTGCCACAACATTGGCCTTCCCCTCTTTGTATTGGAGGTCAATGTCATAGTCTTTCAAAAATTCTAACCATCTCCTCTGTCTGAGATTCAACTCCTTCTGAGTAAATATGTATCTTAAGCTCTTATGATCGGTGTAGATCGTCACACTAACCCCGTATAAGTAATGGCGCCATATCTTCAAAGCGAAGACTACAGCTCCCAGCTCTAAATCATGTGTGGGGTAGTTCTCACTCATGTTTCTTCAACTGGCGTGAGGCATATGCCACCACCTTGCCATGTTGCATAAGCACGCAACCCAGCCCTCTGCCGGATGCATCACAATAAACCTCAAAGCCCTCTGTACCGTCTGGAATGGTCAGAACGGGTGCAGTGGTCAGTGAGTCTTTCAAACTCTGAAATGATCTCTCACAGTCAGCCGTCCATAAGAACGGTGCATCTTTCTTCATCAGACTGGTCATCGGTTTCGCGACCTTGCTGAAATCCCTAACAAACCTCCTGTAGTAACCTGCCAGACCGAGAAAGCTCCGGATGTCGGTAACAGTCTTCGGTCTTGGCCAAGTACGCACGGCATCAGTCTTTGCTGGATCCACTGAGATCCCAGCATCTGAGATGACATGACCTAGGAAAGAGACCTGGTCAAGCCAAAACTCACACTTGGAGAACTTAGCATATAGCTGGTTCTCCCTCAATATCTCCAATACTCTCCTCAAGTGTTCCTCATGTTCAACCTTAGATCTCGAATATATCAATATGTCGTCGATGAATACCACAACCGACTTGTCCAGCTGCTCCTGGAACAAGCGGTTCATCAGATCCATAAACTTCGCCGGTGCGTTCGACAAACCGAACGGCATCACTGTAAACTCATAGTGGCCGTATCGTGTCCGTAATGCCGTCTTCTCAATATCTCCCTCCTTAATGGCTATCTGATGATACCCCGATCTGAGATCAATCTTGGAAAACACAGATGCTCCCTTCAACTGATCGAACAGATCGTCAATGCGGGGTAGTGGATACTTATTCTTCACTGTCACTGCATTCAACTCTCTGTAGTCGATGCAGAGGTGGAGACTACCATCCTTCTTCTTCACGAAGAGAACTGACGCTCCCCATGGTGATACACTGGGTCTTATGAACCCTTTGTCTAACAAGTCCTTCAGTTGTTCCTTTAACTCATTCATCTCTGCCGGAGCCATGCGGTATGGTGCCTTGGCTATTGGTCCGGTACCAGGTAGCAGCTCGATGGTGAACTCTACCTCCCGAGTGGGTGGCATGCCGGGCAGTTCCCGTGGAAATAGGTCGGGGAACTCCGACACTACCGGTAAGTCAGGGTCGAACTCGGGGTCTCTCTCTATGTCCTGTACATAGCAGAGGTACACTTCTTCCTTTCTCCTCAACTCCTTATACATTGTCATGGCGGTGATGATCTTAGTCGAAGGCTCTCTAGGCCTCTGGCGGTATGATATTGTTACCCCAGACGGACTCCTGAGCAGCAGTCTATGCTCGGCGTAGAGGATACGTCCCTTGTGCCGCTCCAACCAGTTCATCCCGAAGATAACATCAAATCCTAGCTCACTGAACTCAATAAAACTGACTGGAAAGTCTTCCCCCTTAATTCTGACAATGGCTCCTTGGTAGTAACGAGTGCAACGAACCTTCTCCTTAGACGGGAGCGTAACCGTGAAGTCGGGTAGCTCATCAGCGTCTAGCCCCAACCTGCTCGTGAAAGATGCCGAGACAAAGGTATACGAGGCCCCTGAGTCAAAGAGAACTGATGCCTCAATCCCATTAATCGGAAAGGTGCTTGTGAGGATAGTACCGCTGGCATCGGCCTGTGCCTCTATAAGTATGCTTAGCGCACCTTCCGTACCGAGTCCATAACCTAATTGTATTCATAAGCTTCATGAGTATTGATGGTATAACAAGAGTCGTAACAATTTATATGAACAACACTGTTATTTTATTCATAACCATCCTGTTTACAACATGTGCTTAAGTCTTACATCTCATTCCTTATCTCATTCTAACATTACATGTCTAATATTGTCTAAAGGTTAGGTTTAACCTCCTGGTCTCATGTACGTTGCATTAATCACTACTGCTCACGGTGCTGTATTCAACTTATTTCTCTTAATCCCATGGTACAACATCCTTGATTCTCCTCCCATAACTAATACATCTCCAGACTTAAGTACCAACTTTTGCACGGTCCGCACGCTTCTGCTCGCCGTATAAAAACTCTGCATCATCCCCAATGGACCAAGACACTACGGGTATCCCTCCTTCGAGAGACTCCGTTGTCTCGTCCTTATCTGGTGTAGTCCAAGTCGCCCATCTTTCTCGTAGAAGTTCACAATGCAAATGTCTGCTTGTATGTCTGGAATCGGTTCAGCTTCCAACTGTTGAGCGATCTCCATGACTTGTGTAATAACTAGATGGAACTCTTCGGGTATTCCCGGTGGTGAGACTCCATCTTGCATCCTCGTGGTTTGGTAGTTCTTGGCACACGGATTCCAATCCTTGCCTAAGCTCATCATTTTCAATTTCATCCTTGCTCCCCCTGGGTACTCCGGTGTGTAAAAACCTCCCGGTCCCATTCCTAGTTGATTGCATCTTCTGATGACGGCTATTTGTGCTTCGGGTGTCAGGTATCCCCTTAATAAAATCATACCTGGGCGGATAACCTGACATTGTTCGGTTGGAAAGTCTATGGTTTCGATGTCGGTGTACTCCGGGTTAGGTGTAGATGGTATTGGATAGCAGATGTTGAAGCTTCCTAAAGTGGTAGTAGGTTATATCTTACTTATATTCTAATCTTATCTTATTCTCACTTCTTATTTATTCACTAAGCATGCATGGTAAGCGGTAAGCAGGTAATTTATTACTAAATGGTTATAGCGGTACCTGGCCTCGATGAGGGCTCAGGCTCATCGTCCCGGTCCACCAAGTGTAGTGTGGGCCCCGACTTCTGGGTCACCCGTGGGTTCTTGCTCACCGATTGTTGCACCCCCTTCTGACCGTCAGAACCAGCTCCCTGATCGGTCTTAGTCCTAATCTTAAAACTGGGTTTGTAGTTCTTACTCTCCGGGTTCCCGTAGCACTCATATGCCCGGTGCCCGAGTACTCCGCAAAAATTACACTCCACCTTATTCCCCCTGCAATCAACTCCGGGGTGGTCCCCCTTGCACCTCTGGCAATAGTAGTGTCACTGGTAGCCACCTCCGGTTTCCTTTCCAGTCTCAGTACCTGATCACGTATCGCATCAGTGATTGTGTCTCAATGTTTTAACCATTCTTATTTACTCAAGATATATTTTCTTACTCTTTGGCGCCCTGGAGCGCAGGGGCTTAGCAGCATAAGCATAAGTCAGTTTCAGTGGCTCATCAGTAGCCTTCTCCTTTTCCTTCTTTCCCTTTTGGTTCGGGTTCTTTTGGGCTTGAGGCTGGTACTTCTGTTTCTTGTACCCTCCTTGCCCTTGGTGTTCTGCACTCTTCCCAGCATTCTTTCTCTTGGCATTGTCCTCGTCCCTCAGCTGGACGGTTATCTCAACCTTAGCAGCGGCATGATAGCACTCCTGCTTTCCACAGTATTAGTCACTCTTATTTCCATAATCTAAATCTTACTCATTTACTTACTCAAATCTCAACCATTCTTATTACCTACAAGGTAGTGTAACTCGTCGGCCCCATGCCGTAGCGGAGTCGATGGCTAAGCCCGCCATAGAAGCGGTCCACCAGGATCTGGTCTGAATATCCCAGACCTGGCAGAAGACGGAGCAAGGCGGTGAACTCTGAGTAATACTCATCCACCGTCATCTTGTCGGTCTGCTTAAGCGCATCCAACTGCAAGCGCTTCTTCGTCTGGACATGGGCGGGGTAGTACTTTGCTCGTAGCAAGGCGGTGTACTGCTCCCAGCCGAACTCTGGATTGGCCACGTGCTCGGCCCTCACCAGCTTCCACCAGTCGCCTGCTGCCCCTTTCAGGTAGAACACAGCTAGACGCACCTTGATTCCCAACAGGGACGTCAAGGGTCTCGAAGGCGGTCTCCAGCTCGGAGATATACGCCTCAAGCTTGGCGGGATCGGTCTCCCCCTTAAAGTGTGCGGGTCGAAGGTC
This sequence comes from Limonium bicolor, assembly GCA_023374045.1. Taxonomy (NCBI): domain Eukaryota; kingdom Viridiplantae; phylum Streptophyta; class Magnoliopsida; order Caryophyllales; family Plumbaginaceae; genus Limonium; species Limonium bicolor. The sequence goes on from CM041777.1 coordinate 451,815,225, forward strand.
TGCAAGACTCTTCACCCAATTCGGTTCCCGGGGTTGTGGCGGTGGAGGTGGTGCACCCACACCAGGCTGATAGCCCATATGCCCTAATGCGGCAGCTACGATCTCTGCGATCGTCTGCCCCTCCGGTATCTCAGTCTCGTCGCCTCTGGGACGGCCTCGGCCTCTCCTTCCTGACATCTGAACAATCACAACTCACATTAGATTCATATCCACCACTGTTTCGGTTAACGAAATTCTAACGTCCGTAGACGGTAAAGACGATCCACACTTATTAGTGGTCATCTGACTCTACTCACACTAGAAGCTCACACCCTTAACCCGTCACTTATTTCTTAACTTATATCCTAACTCGGTGGTTACTCATGTCCGGTATTTCTTGATCAGAGCGTAACTATGCTCTGATACCACTTTTTGTAACACCCCGTCCTAAGCCAATAATGGTTATCGCAACTTAACAAATAATACTTAACGTCGCAGCGGGAGTAAACTATCACCAGGACCTTGCTACGGTCTGACCAACAAGAAATACCGTTATCTAAATATTTACAACCATGCATCCAAAATACATACACCATCCGAGTTTTAAGTATCCTCAAACCACATAATATATCTCATGTTCAACTACTAACAGACGGGTGCACAGGCGCTACCCGTACTCAAAATAAAGTCCCACCTAGGGCTACACGCTCCTACTCTCGTGGTGTGACTTCATCGGCCGCTTACCTGTAAGTGTAAAAAACAGCCCCCAAAAGGGGGTCAGCACGAATGCTGGTACGACCCTCTCGTGGCCCCCAAGCTAACGGGACTACGACGACTAATTGTCGATAGCATGGAAGTTGATTAGCATAACAACATAATATGAAATGCAATAAAACAACCAATCACAATGAACATAAATGCTCAAATGCAAATGAACGACACAAGCGTTCCCTTAATAAGTGAGTTAGATCTTAACCCTTAAATCCACAATCTCCTTAACCTTATAATTGCCAACCGTTCCACTATTAGATTGGTTAGCCCTTAATTGTTGCTTATTTTTGTAGGGCTTGGTTAACCCTAGCCGAGCAGTGCATATCCGGCAATAAGCTACCTTTCTTAATTTGTTGGGGATGTAGGCTTGATCCCCCCACTCCATCCTTAATGTGCCTCCCACCTCAAAACAGTAGTCCGGGTGGTCGGGTCGGTTTGTTGACCCTAGGCGATGAGTCTAATGACAAGCCTTATTTGGAAGTCGGATCTGATTCAGACACCGACCTCCCCCAATACACATGTGCCGGTACCATTCCGGATTCCTCACTCCCACCCCAAGTTATGGTTAGTGAAAGTCTTAATTACCAAGTGTTAGTTAACCCTTGACGGGTATTAACCAACAAACACCAATACTTAGTTCTTATCCTTAACTCAGTGAGCACTAAACTTAGTTAGTAGCATTCTCAAGTCTCGTGGGTTAGTGTAAAGAAAACACATTCACAGCGAGAATAAGTATAACCGGTTGCATGCTTTATCTTGTCTTAGTCTTAATTACCAACGATTGTTCGGTTTATCTCCTTCCAAGTCCCAATTCACCAATCCTAAAACATTCATTCAGTTTTAGGTTATTATTCAATTCAACTCAATACAATTACTGCCTCCCTAGACATCAACTTTTACTCATTGTTTTTCACTAAGCCTTATGGTTTTTAACTAACTCCTAGGTGCATCATTTCCTCATTATCTATTACACTTACTCACCCACTAATGACCATTACGCCCAACAAACATGTCCTTAATAGCCTTATAACATCAATACCTAATCATCCCCACCATTTCCTAACCTTAAACAAAGTTTTTGGCCAAAACAGCACTGCGTCCGAACTTGTGTCCGAGCTTCCCAAGTTCGGACATAGGTCGAGACTCAAAAAGGGTGCAATCAGACGTGTGTCCGAACATGTGTCCGAGCTTCCCTAAGTTCGGACATAGGTCGAGGAAAATTCAAAGGAAAAGTTTCAAGTGTCCGAACATATGTCCAAGCTTGCCCAAGTTTGGACATAGGTCGAGGAAAATTCAAAGGAAAAGTTTCAAGTGTCCGAACTTCTAAGGTCAGACGGAAGTCCGGACACTGGCCGAGACTCAGAAGGTTAAATTGCAACAGGGCATGTCGAGCTTCCAAATTCGAACGGAAGTTCGGACAAGCCAAAATACCCATCCTCTAAATCCTTAAACACTTATCTCCCTTCCTAGCATGGTCTAACCTTGTTTGGGCATTTAAAACACACCTTAAGCCCTCCACTAAACTCCTTAAATCACTCATCAATATCCATCTTAGTCATTATTTATTTCCTTGCAATAATGTCAACACTTGTAATGTTTCTCTTTAGGTTTCTAAGTGGTGGTTCACACCTATTATAACCACTATGCCAAAATGCTTCCTCACCACTATAACATCATCTCCCAAGCATCTTTCTCCACCTAAAATTCCTTTATGCAACTACTTAAAGTTCCTACACAAATTTATGACACCATCATCCAACACATTATTTCTTTTCTACTAGTTTACCAATGTTTGCCTAAGTCCTAAATACACTAGTACATTCATTTGGTTCCTAAATCCTCCATGATCATGTCTAGGTCATTCTAACTCATTATACACCTTAAACTCACCCTTTTTCATCAAGACAACCTCTAAAACTTCCTAGGACTTCCTTAGTCATGAAATCTCCTTAGAACATCTTAAACACTTAGGTTCTCCACTAAATTTTGCCATGGGTTCTCTAGTATATTGTTACACCCAAACACTTGGTTCTTCACCATCAAACAACCAAGATCACTCAAATTCTCATCACAACACCTTAACACACAATTTACACCAAAACTACACCACGTCATCATATAGTGTATAAACTCAAAATGCTTGGCACTTAGGCCCTTAAATGACAATAATCTTAACCACTGAATTTCCACATATATTTGCCTTTAACCTGCGAATACACACAACAAGGCTCCCATTGAAATGAAATGCTTCTTGTAATTCATCTCAACATTGTTTAACTATCTCTTTTCTCATTGGCTCCTTAGTCACAAGTTCTCAAACATGGTCATTGTTTCTCCTAGGTTATATATAGCCCTTTTCTAATGTAAACCTTAAGCTACACTCATCATATACCTAAATCCCATCCCTTAATGCATTAAACACCTTAAGGTAAGACATTTACCTTGTTCTTTTTCAAGCTTCACAAACTTTCTTCCTTAGGTTTTTCTTTGCTCAATCTCGGTCACCAAATCAAGTTCTCCTTGCCAATGTTCTAACCAACATTCAATGACTCCAATGAGTACTAAACACACACTAACCTTAAGGAATAAAAAACCTAGGTTAAAATGTGGTTTAAGGTATTAAATTGATTGTTTTACCTTGGTTTCTCAAGACCAGCTGGGATATGAAGCAAGAGGGACCTCCTTTATCCTTTGGAGAGTATAAAACAAGCTAGAACAAAGCATAAACATGGAGTCCCATGAGTACAAATTTTCGGACATGGAGAGAAAGTGATGGAAACTTAGATTTTCTAACATATTCCTTACCTTAAGAGAATGGAGGAGCCAATGAACTCTCTAAACTTGGATTTCCTCCTCTAATGGCTATTTGCCTTGGCTCCAAAATGAGGCTCTTGAAGTTTTGAAAAGATAGAAAGAAGGAGCTTGAGCTAACTAAGAAGAATATGTGTTTTGTTTTGGTTTTGGAGCTAAAATGAGTAAGTAGTAATCAAAGGAAGGTGAAGCTAGCATGGAGGTTGTTCTTCACGTTGGAGAAGAAGAGAGGAGTAGCTCAAAACCGGTGGGAACAAGAGAGAATGAAGAGGTGAGGAGAGAGGTAAGTAAAGGTAAGATATTTATGTTAAAAGGTGAGTAGTGTTTTTACTTACTTTTGCTTTATTCATTACTTAGCTAGATAAGTGTGGTGATTCACACTTAAAAACCGGCCCCCTTGGTCAAACAAGGTGTATTGTGGTCTTTGTTGACCATTTAATTGACTTACTTTGACTAATGTCTTAAACTAGCATTATTTGGTTATTATTCACTAAACAAGGCACATAATTGTGAAATTTTTGATTTCCCATTGATTTAGACTTCCTAATGTGATACTAATTAGTACACATGTTAATTAAAGAGTAATGATGGACATTTAGCCACTCAAAACCTATTTACAAGACAATTTTTCAAAAATGTGCTTTAAGACTCCTTAAAGCACATTTTGTGTTTTAACTTGTTTTCAAGCTTGGTTTTCTTTGGTAATTGGTTTAAAATGACCATTAGGATATTACTAAGGTCTAAGAATGATATTTGGGTGCTCACCCAAGTCTCTCCAAGCTTAGAGCACGTTTTTGCTTAAATTGCTCTTTTGGTGTTTCCTTATGTTTTCTTTGGTTAAAATGGTTTCTTAATGTTTCTAAGGCATTATTTAGCCTTCTTATATCTTATTTTATCACTTAAACACCATACCTAAGTTTGGGGTATTTCACTTTGAGATCTGGGATAGTTGACCCTAAGCCGCTACATGGGTGGAGAGAAAAGTCTGTGGTGAAAGAAATTGAAAGCGCTTTAATTGAAATATTTATGCAAATGCTATGCTGGATATAATTATTTTCTCTTATGGATCAAGAGTAGTGGCATTAAAAGGTATGATGGAATATGATCTTAGTGCTAAATCTAGATTAGATTTAGTGTGTTCTGCTAGGCGAGTTCTTGAGGCTAGGATTTAGTCTTGGGAAAAGTTTTAGGAATTTGGCTAATCGACATCTCGAACTAACCAATAGGAATTTGGCCAATCGAATTTATTTGCTCATTTATTTACTAGTTTTCTTGTTTTTTAATTCACGAAACCAAAACAACCGACAACCCTTCCATTTTTCTATTTTCCTAGGATTAGATTTAATCACAAAGTCCCCGTGGATTCGACCTCGGTAACTTGCTTAATTTATTATTGCGACCGGGTATTTTGCAACCCGTAGGGATTTAATTTATTAATTTCTTATCTTTTGGTAGATCAAATTTCCCGTTTGCAATTTTCAGCCAAGTGGAGTTGAAAGCTCCAGATTTTTGAGTGGGAAGGGATGAAGAAAGTGAGTGAAAAGATTCTCATTTTCGGACATCAAAATCAAGAGAAAAATCTTAAGGTTTTATAGAACATTTTTACCTTTACTTGCTTGAACTTTGGCTATTCTTTCACCAAGGTATTTCTTCTTCAGATTTTTGCTCCAAATGCTACATATTCGACCATAAAATGGCAGGAATGAGTGGTGTCTTCTTTGTTGAAGAAAGGATAAGATTTAAGAGAAAAATGAATAAGGAACTTACTTCACCATTGTTGGCTTTCCATGGAGCTTGATAAGAGTCTCAAGAGGAGAAGGTGGTGAAGTCTCAGCCAAGAGGGAGTATGGCTACGTAGTGGGGAGTGTGGGGGAGGAATGAGAGTTGGTGAGAGAGTGTAAAGAGAGTAAAGTAAAGTGGAGTTGAGGTTCCTAAGGAGAGAAAACTGTTCTTATTTAGGAAGCTCCTCCCTTAAATGTAAAGTTGCTTTTTGACTTGCTTTTCCCTCTAAAAACCATCTGACATTATAAATATCTAGGGGTAGTTTTTGTAATTTTTGCAACTTATAATGTTAAGTGTCACATGTTGTGCTTTTGGACTTATTTCATGTGTAAGATTGTAACTTGTGTAGTTACCTTACTCTAAGGTGTATTCCCTTGTGTTAAGGTGTATTCCTTGTATTTTGAGTGAATAGTATACTTTACTAATCTTTGTGACTTGATAAAGCATGTTTTTAATTCACTCATGACATTTGTGCTCTTAATTCATGTAATGGTTTTCTCCTTATAATTTGCCCACTTTAGTCTAATTTAAAAATCAAAATTCCTATTTTTCCCTTTAATGTGATAGATTATTAAGAGGGGGTGTGTAGGAACAAACGGAAGTGAAATCGGAGTTTATAACAAAGATTTAGAGTAAAAACAAGATTTTGATACAAGTTGTTTATGCAGTTCCGGGGTGGTTCCGGAGTCCGGAACGGTGCATTCTGGGGCCGAACAGAACTGCCCAGAATGCTCTAATTGTCCTACGACGGACCTATGGTTCCAGATGTCCGGAACTGACTGCCTGGGGTTTAAATATGCGTTTCCGGAGGCTGGAACCTTCTGTTTCAGCAATCTTCTTATGGATTTGATGGTTCTATCACTTAATACAACCATGACCCTCATTTGCAACCATCAAGTTATATATTTTTTAGTTATATAAATATGTTTAAATGTTATGTTTAATCCCTTAATTAGTTACATAAACCTTAGGGGTATCTCAATCTACCCCCTTAAAAGGACTTCGTCCCGAAGTCATATTCCTCAATCAATTCTCCTAGGAAATCAAGTGAATAGGGGAAAAATAAGACCGGCCAAGAGACCAAAGATACTAAAGAACTTAAGGAAGGCCGCATAATTATTATATATGTAAAACATAGGTACCGACCGACCGGTCGCTTGTGACCGGTCGGCTGGCAAAGAGATACATAGGTAGCGATCAGACGGCTAGCAAAGAGATACATAGGTCGTGACCTGTCGCCTGTGACCGGTTGGCTAGCAAAGAGATACATAGATAGCGACCGGTACCTATAATCGGTCGAATAGTAGAGAGATATCAAAATAGGGACCGGGCGCCTGTGCCCAGACGTATTTGTAGGGACCCTGACATTCATGTCTTGGCACACCCATAAGTAGCGACCAGGCGGGTATGCCTGGGCGCAGGGCCAAACTAAGATTAGGCATTAGTCTACTTAGGCAGTTTGGCCATAACAGAATGACAACCTGGCAGTAACAAGCTGACAGGCTGGCAATACTACTAGAAAGCTGTAAGGAAAATCTATAAATAGAGGTTCACCCTAAAGAAATAAACACGCTATCCATACTTGGCATTTCTAGAACTCAGATTCTCTTTGATTCTCTATTTTCCTACAAAACTCCCCTAGCCTGAGAAACCAGGTAACTCAAGAAGGATCGCGACACTAGATTAGGAAGAAGAGTAAAAGTTGACCGATTAGGATAGATAGCTTGGGAAGATCACCAATTTTTCAATAGGTGTGAGAATTACCCTACCTAAAACTAAAATGTTTATGGTAATATGGTTTGAATTTGCTTGTACATGTTTATATCTTAATGAAGCGTGACTGGATGAGTGACAAACAAGCTAGCCTAACTTTAAGGTTCAAACCAAAATAAACTAACATTTTAATTTCAATAATTCATTGCATTTTAAACAGAACCCGATGTTAAATAACTTACTTGTTTTTACGATGTATTAAGGGAAAAGCAGGCTGGTTGGTAAACGAGCAGCGGCAGTAGTGAGACCTGATAAAGAAAAATAAAAATTGTTATATTGAGACAAAATACATATTACTAAGTCATTTCTAGAAAAAAAAATCAGCATGACCTTTGCATAATTGTACATATACCATGCTTATTATTAAGCACTCACCAAAGTCATACAACCACAAAACTTCCAACAATGGCAAAAATAAAACTAAACATGTATTCAGTCATCAAACCACATTTTTAAAAAAATCAATTATTCAATAGCTAATTGGCAACAATTGCAAATTCAAATCATCAAACTAGCATTTTCAAACCACATTTTCACTAGCTAATCAGCAACAATAATCAAACCATACTTTCAATTCTTCACTAAATAAGTTCGAAAATATTACCGGTTCATAGATTACTATTTTCAGCTTTGTCTTCTGTTTGGTGTGCAACAAATTCAACAACTTCTAACTGTTTCAGCCTAGCTTTAATCTGGTGTGCTAAATGCAGCAGTTCTGCAGAGGCGCGGACATAAGAGTGAATGAAGGCAGGCGCAAGGCATGTATGTTCATGCTTGCCATTTAGGTTATCAAAGTTACCTTGGAGACAATAATACTGGTTCCAAATTGAAGCCCGTTATTCAATATGGTGTGCTAGATGCAGCAGATAATCCTACAGAGGCGCAGACCCAAAAAGAATGAAGACTGGCGGATGTAATTCCTTGTTCACCGATAAAGTAGGGTTGCAAAATATATTACCGTCAGTGAAGAAACAAGAAGATGATGAATTGAAGACAGACGCAAAGCATATATCGTGTTCGCCAGTAAGGGTTGTGAGACTACCGAGAGTGAAGATGCAACAGTTCCTTAAGGCGCAGACACACGAAGAGAATGAAGGTTGTCGACAGAGAACGGTGGAAGGCGTAGTCTATGGCGGTGTAGCGGTGGCACGGTGATGGCGATTTGCAAGGTGAAGACGAATGGCGTGCGGTCGACAGAGAGAGATGTGTAAGGAGGAAGTGATGAAGATGACAGTATTCGTTGTGGTATATTCCAGCATCTATCTCGGCAGTTCCTTTTTACAACCGCCGCAATAGATTCTCGACGGACTTATATTTCAGCGTTATAAATAGGAACCGCCGAAATAGAACCTCATCTGTAGTCTATTTCGGCAGTTTGTAGCAAGGAACTGCCGAGATAGATTATTGAATAAAAAAAATAAAAATTGAGATAACCTATCTCGTTGTTTCTTTTAATAACCATCAAAATAGACTACATGGAAAATTAAAAATGATCTGTTTACGGGCGGTTATTGTTACAATCACCGAAATAAGGGCGCCGAAATAGTCCATTTTTATACTAGTGAAACATCATTTTAAGTCACGATAATCTTTGAATTATTTTAATTTTCACTACACAACCCTGCTCAAAATTTTCTTACAACCAATGCCCGTAAATAATTAGTACAAAGAAAGACAATTAAGCTAAACAATGTCTGGGACACAAGTAAGGATATGAAGAAAGTGTTTCTAAGAAGGAGCCAAACTGTAACTTAAAAAAGCTGAAGTTAGCTTGTAACAACGAAGTAAAGAAGGGAGAGTAGTGGTCCTTTAAATAAATTCATGCTCACTTACACTTCTATCATAAACCAAGTCATTTTGGTATGTTTAATCCTTACCATAACTCCCAACATTCACCAATATAACCACTTGCCCGCGGTAGCAGGATGTTTCATTTTCCCGCTCTTACATAAGAATATTGTATTTAGGGAAAATTCACAATATACCCCCTGTTTTTCTTTCGTAATTCACAATATACCCCTTTTTAAACTGTGTCACAAGATACCCCGCTTTCTTTGCTAATTCACAAAATGCCCTTTTTGCTAATAGCCGTCAAATGCTCCATTAACGCCCTTAGAAAATGATTCTTTTGCCACCTGAACCCTTTTTTTTTTGGAAAAACTTGCGGTTTCGTTCTAGAATGGATACTTTTTTTGAAAATTTTAAAGTTCATAATATACCCTTGTTTAAGTTTATTGTTCACGAAATATCCATGTTTATGTTTTGAAGCTCACAAGATACCCCTGTTACTTTGGGGTATTTCATGAACTTTAAAACATAAACAGGGGTACTTTGTGGGCATTGCCACCAGTTGCGTTCTGTATATTAGTTCAACACCTTTTCTAATGCATCATTTATCTTACTCGTAGGGAATCGGCCAAGCTCTTACCAATTGGTTTCCATGATTGGTAAGGTCATATGATATCATCTTTTTCTACTACGCATCCAGTTCAAAATTATGTGAGTATTATGTTTTATCAACTATTTTTGTCATTAGTGTGTTAGTTTAACATTGACAAGTGCATCATGTTATGTAGGCAAGCATTTTGGTCTGCTGCAAATGCATTCTTCGAGTACGTTTTGGCAAAGCAGTTGCACGCATTAGGGAGATGGATCTTGGTCAAACTTGTGTCGTGCCCAACACTCCAATGGGATATCGCTAGATATTTGAATGCACCAATCGTGGTCAAACTTGTGTCGTGCCCAGCACTCCAATGGGATATCGCTCAGATATTTGAATGCACCAAAATCCATCTCCTTAATGCGTGCAACTGCTTTGCCAAAACTGTACTCGGAGAATGCATTTGCAGCAGACCAAAATACTTTCCTACATAACATGACAAACTTGTCAACGTTAAACTAACTCACTAATGATAGAAACAGTTTGATAAAACATAATACTCATATCATTTTTGGAGTTGGACGTGTAGTAGAAAAAATGATATCACATGACACTACCAATCGTGGAAACCAGTTGGTAAGAGCTTGGTCGATTCCTTACAAGTAAAATAAAGGATGCATTATAAAAGGTGTCAAAATAATATATAGAACACAACCGGTGTGTAAGATCGCACGGCTGACTCAAACCAACTCAAGGTGTTAGTCTGTGAGATGGTTTGACTCAATCGAACTAAGTATGCGGAAGCACTAGAGATGTGGAAACACTCATTCGAACTCAAACAGATACACAATATAAGTTATTTTATTTCTTTGTAAAACAAAACAACTTACATTACCCATAATTAGAAAGGATCTACTCAGTGGAACTCACTCACTCACCCTACACATTATTTGATCAGCTCTTTGATGAATGTAGTGAGCCTAGGAACACCCTAGATTGAGTCTATCGATAATGTACAAACTATATTAACTAAAAATGACAGAAAAACTCTTGTTTGGTGACTTTTACCTAACATAGAAAGTATTGGGGTGGAAAAGAACAAATGCAACTGAGAATTTTATCTCTTTATATAGCAAAGCCTCTGGAGCCGTTGAGGGAGTCTGTTACCAAAATTCTGCTTCTCTTCTGAACGTTGTAGTTACTTGTAGTTGCTTAAAATTGGTCCTAACTTCTTTGTGAACGGTGTTAAGCCTTGGCCCTTACTTTTTGGACAATTACCAAGCCATTGGATGACTTGGCAACGTTCATTGATGATTCTCACGTCTAATGTACCTGACTTACTCTGTCAGTTTTGAAATTTTAGGACCTCAATGTTCATATTGTTATATTTTCGGATTTAACACGTGGCTCACTTGACTGAGCTTACTGAAGCCAATATTTACGGCCAATGGGAGTAAACATTGCTCCTTAATTTTCGTAACTGATTGACGGACTTTCTCGAACTATCAGAAAGTCAAGGCTTCGAATTTTACTCACATTGCATGAAAATCGGTCCAAGGCTGATGGTTGATAACCGTTGTGGTTTAGTGAACGTTGCTCCTTAAATTTCTCAACTGATGGATGAACCCACACGGATGGACTTACTCGATCTATCAGTAAAGACGGAGACTCGTTCGACCGAAGGACTCACTCGATCTTTCAGCAAGGACAGACACTTCTCTTGTTGATTGACTTGCTCGATTGTAGGACTATCTCAGCAACACCTTCATACTCCAACATTTCCCCCTTGTTGCTGATGATAGCAAAACTTTCAATGTGAATCTCAAATGAGTCAATCCTGCAAAACAAGACAAGAGCAAAAAGACTTTTGGAAACCGACCATGTCCAAGTTGCCCCTTAATCCATGCATTTGTAGAAGGATTGCATGTTCCCCCTGAATTTGAAACTTCTTTTGGGTGTGCACCCCCAATAGAGTCATCTTCAGGTAAACCATTAACGCTCCTTCATCAACAATGTTTGTTTTGGTCATCTATAGCACCTCATGACGGGCTGGAGCCTGATAGAGTGAATCTGGATGTGGAACTTCGTCTCTGCGCAAAACAACTGTAGTCTTGCCTGGAGGTTGGAGTCCACCTCAAAAACCAAAGAGCATTCTGCCATCTCGTAGGTTATCTTCAAACAGAGTGTGTCAGCCAAACCTCGCTCTAATACCAATTGTAGGATCGGACGGCTGACTCAAACCAACTCAAGGTGTTAGTCTGTGAGATGGTTTGACTCAATCGAACTAAGTATGCGGAAGCACTGGAGATGTGGAAACACTCATTCAAACTCAAACAGATACATATATAAGTTATTTTATTTCTTTGTAAAACAAATAACTTACACTGTCCACTATGTAGAAAGCATCTACTCAGTGGACTCACTCACTCACCCTACATATTATCTGATCAGCTCTTTGATGAATGTAGTGAGCCTAGGAACAGCCTAGATTGAGTCTATCGATAATGTACAAACTATATTAACTAAAAATGACAGAAAAACTCTTGTTCCTGGTGACTTTTCCCTAACATAGGAAGTATTGGGGCGGAAAAGCACAAATGCAACTAAGAATTCTATCTCTTTGTATAGCAAAGCCTCTGGAGCCATTGAGGGAGTTTGTTTCCAAAATTTCTGCTTTCTGAACGTTGTAGTTACTTGTAGTTGCTTAAAAATCAGTCCTAACTTCTTTGTGAACGTCGCTAAGCCTTGGTCCTTACTTTTCGGACAATTGCCAAGCCATTGGATGACTTGCCAACGTTCAATGATGATTCTCACGTCTAATGTACCTGACTGACTCTGTCAGTTCCGAAATTTTAGAACCTCAATGTCCATATTGCTATATTTTGGATTTAACACGTGGCTCACTTGACTGAGCTTACTGAAGCCAATATTTACGGCCAAATGGAGTAAACATTGCTCCTTAATTTTGACAACTGATTGACGAACTCTCTCAAACTATCAGAAAGTCAAGGCTTCGAATTTTACTCACATTTGCATGAAAATCGGTCCAAGGCTGATGGTTGATAACCGTTGAGGTTTAGTGAATGTTGCTCCTTAAATTCTCAACTGATGGATGAACCCACACAGATGAACTTACTCGATCTATCAGTAAAGACGGAGATTTCGTTCGACCGAAGGACTCACTCGATCTTTTAGCAGGGACGGACACTTCTCTTGTTGATTGACTTGCTCGATTATAGGACTATCTCAACAACACCTTCATACTCCAACACGGTGGCAATGTCCACAAAGTACCCCTGTTTATGTATTGAAGTTCACAAAATACCCCTAAGTAACAGGGGTATCTTGTGAACTTCAAAACATAAACAGGGATATTTCGTGAACATAAACTTAAACAAGAGTATATTATGAACTTTAAAATTTCAAAAAAAAGTAGTCATTCCAGAACGAAAAGCGCGAATTAAAAAAACAGGTCAAGGGCAAAAGAGTCATTTTCCGGGGGGAGGGGGGTTTAACGGAGCATTTGACAACCGTTATCAAAAGGAGAATTTTGTGAATTAGCAAAGAAAACAGTGGTATCTTATGAGACAGTTTCAAAAAAGGGGTATATTGTGAATTACGAAAGAAAATAGGGGTATATTGTGAATTTTCCTTGTATTTAACTTTCATCCCTACTCGATTGGGTATCCTCCAGTATCAACACGACCTTGATAGCCAAAAATTATAACAGTCTGGATCTCGTCGTTTCGGATTAACTTAACTTCTACTCCTTGTCAAAAACATATTAGGTTGTTTGCCTTCACTTAATAATAAAGGTGAGTGGCTATAAGCTCATACCATAGCCTTCATAATCTACCAATAGAAACCACTCACTCATCACAAATCTATCAATGAGTGATTTCCTTAACCATCACACATTGATTTAGTTATACTTTTAGGTAAAAATAATTTCAAAATATAGGTAAATGAAATTTAAAAAAATGATTTTTTTTTTTCCCTTGCATACAACCATAAAAATTGACTCTCTCTGTCTTTATTCACTTGAAAGGGCGACTTTTGTCACAAACTTTTGAAGATGTGACTCATCTAAGAAACAGCTTCCGTCGTAGACTCCTTAAAATCAATATTTAACTACACCTGATTTAGAATCCAATAAAATCAAAACCGTTTCATACTTAAGTGTCGACGAGAGAAAAACTAAATCACAAGTGCAAAGAAAACATGTATCATTTGGCTACGGGGGGCAGCTAAGGTGTCCCGTGACCCCAGGTGACCCCACACTTTTTGAAGAATTTAGAGATTGATATACATGAGTAACTAGAGTTTTTATATATAAAAATAATCTTATATATCACAAAACCTGATTGTGTACCATTGCACTCTACTTTGATGGTGTATCATATACGTGGATCATGTATCATTTGGTTATTCATTGAAGTCTACTTTGTTATTCATTGTAGCATAATGGTGTATTTATAACTGTATGTTTGATTTATATAGTTCCATGAGAGCTACATTCATGTCAATGGAAAAAGTGAAGAATACAATTCCTTGGAACATAGTCAAGGTATTTTTAATTACTAAATTTATGTGATATGTCAATACTAGTTTATAAATGTTGATAGTACACCTGCAATAATAATTGTGAATATGTGTGTATGTATAGTGTCCGGTGCAGCATGGGGGTTCGGAATGTGGATACTATGTCATGAGATTTATGCATGACATTGTAGCAACGTCGACCGTTTTACTAGAATACTCGTTAGACAAGGTATATATATTCTTTGAAAGTTTTGGTTCATGTCTTTACATGTTGTTAGACTTATAGTTTTTAATTAAAGTTCATTTTTCTTTTTTTTTTTCAAGGCTTACGAACAATTGCTCGAAGGTGGTCAATATGAAGATTCTCAAATAGTTGAGATGCTTGAGGAATGATTGGAGTTTGTCTGCGCAAATTTAATCACTTCTTGATGATGAAGTTGATTTGAGTACTTTTTGGATAATGTAATTGCAATTCTATGCATTTGTGGATGGTGCATTGATAGATGTGAAGTCTACTTTGGTTATTCTTTGTAATGCAAGTGTTTTTTTTGTGTTTGTTGGTTCATTTACTCTCAAATTTTAGCGTGTCGTTGATATTGGGCACTTTTAAAGCTTTTGAATGTGTACTAGAGCGCCCCATTGTGGACGGGCTATATTATACCATTATACAGGTCTGATTGAACCATTGGTGCGTTATGGTGAATATATAAGCTAGGATGGTAAAAATAAGGTTATTTCGGCGGTTCTATGCTAAGAACCGTCAAAATAGAGACGGAAATAGGGCATATCTCGACGGTTTTTAGCTTACAACCACCGAGATAGACCCTGGGTCGGTCAATGTCAGAAAGTATTCTGAAAACCGACTGACCCATGGTCTATGGTCGGTCGGGTCCCAGAAAACTATCTAGAATTGATCGACGAGGGACCGACCTAGAGACCGACCCAGGGTCTATCTCGGTGGTTGTAAGTTAAAAACCACCGAGATTGATGTGGTTAGTTATTGATTTAAGCCAGCATCAAAACAAATCACCGAGATAGGTCTATCTATTTCGGCGGTCTCCATTTTGACGGTTCACAACCGCTAAAATAGACTGCTAAGAACTGTGGAAATAGGCCATTTTTTTTATTAGTGAAGACATGAAGAAATTCAAGAGAAAAGAAGAGTTCTAGATTGCCAAAAAAAGAGGTGTATTTTCGTAACAAACTAGTAAGACTAGTTGTATAACTTTTTCTAATACATATTGTAGTGTCTATATAGAAAATTATTATTCTGTTAAATAATATACTTTATTTATTTACAGACAATTACTACTTCTAATTCTAAATATACAAACTAAAGACTGAGTACTAAATACAGTACACTAGTAGCTGAACAGACATTCAAATCAATCGACAAATTCAAAAGAAAATATACAATTTACTTATGACGCAGCTTTTAAGAGGCGTGCATGACATTAATTAAAGTAATTAATTTGACTAATGGGGATAATATAGATGCAAAATTACAGTTTGATTACGAGTAATACTTGCGATTATTATGAGTCAAGGACTTGAATAAGATGACGTTCACTTTGAATTCAGAGGGGGCGGCTGATAATTACTATTATTATAATATTTGAGATATGAGTCATGGACTTTATTTTCTTCCGTTGCCAAGGTTGGAGACACTCTCAGTGAGAATATATATAGTCGACGTCAACGGAAGCATGCTGGTCCGATTTGCCGGGTTGAACTTCGATAGTCACTACTATCTTCACTAAAAAACAAAAGCCGGCCATCATTAGATATAATTTGTTTTTCTTTACTTTTTGATTCAGATGCACCGTACTGTCCATGAGAAACTTCACCTATAAATTTAGCTCATCCATCGGTTTCATTTCATTCATCATCTACAACTTACTCCAACGATATTTCGATTCCTCCAATAATCTCCAAAATCAGCTTAAAGTGCTCTTCCTTAGTTCCTACAAATGGCCACTCACTCTTCTTCTGTAGTTGCCTCTTTGGCCGACAATGCTGCCCGGCCAAATGACACTCGTCCAATAACCAGTTTCCACCCAAGCCCATGGGGGGATTACTATCTAAATTTTGCCGAGGATGATGAGGTATGTATCTTTATAAAAAAATGTATGGGTTAGAAAGATTATCTGTAATGTGTTTCAATGAATGGTTTTGTCAAAATGCACATGATAAATAGATTCAACGGAATGTTGCGATGTTAATTGATGATCTAATGCCTTAATTACAGATAACTCAAACCAAGAAGGAGAACGAGATTAAAGAGTTGGAAACAAAAGTGAAGATGGAGCTCCAGAGTTTGCTGACGAGGCCAGATGAAAATTTGTGAAGTTGCTGAACTTTGTAGATGCAATTGAGCGTCTCGGAGTGGGATATCGGCTTGAAGAGGAAGTTGAGCACGTTGTGAGAACAATCAATGAGACTAGAGAAGCTATCAATATTAAGGAAGAGCTTGACATTTATCATACTTCCCTCCTCTTCCGTCTAGTAAGACAACACGGTTTCTACATCTCATGTGGTATGACATCTAAATATCCACCTACCATACTCTATATTATCTTTCTACTTGATCATAGTACATGTGCTATCTATATAGTTAGTTAGATATTTCATTTTTTTCTAATCAATCATATGGAAATATAGGTGTATTTGACAAATTCAAAAGTGAGAAAGGAATGCCATTTAATGAGTCTGTGGCTAGTGACATTAAAGGGATGTTAAGCTTATATGAAGCTTCATTTGTCGGTAAGCATGAGACTACACAATGGATGAAGCTCGTGATTTCACCACAATCACCTCAAGGCAATAGACTCTTCCCATCCTCTCTTTGCCCAAGTGGCTCGTGCCTTGTATCAACCACAACATAGAGGGATGCCACGACTCGAATCTAGGCTCTTCATCTCCTTCTATGAAGCGGATCCTTCTCACAAACACTACTCTACTGAAGTTTTGCGAAGCTAGATTTCAACATGGTTCAATCTCTGCACAAGAGGGAGTTGAGGGACCTTACTAGGTGGTGGAAGGATCTTGACCTAATTAGGAAGATGCCATTTCCAAGTAGAGATAGGTTGGTTGAAGGTTACTTTTGGACACTTGGTCCATACTATGAGCCAGAATACTCTCTTGGTAGGAAGCTATTCCTTCAAGTGTTCAAAGTCACATCGATCGTAGATGATATATATGATGCATATGGAACTATCGAAGAGCTCACCATCTTCACCAGAGCTGTGGAAAAGTAAGCTAGCAATACTCCTTTAATCATTTACTTATACAACATATCACAAAGAATAGAACGAATAATATATCAATGAAAGAGGCACTGATTTAACATTTAGATTTCTATGTCTAAATTATTTATTTTGGTTGTCTTTGGAATTAATTCAGGTGGGATAGGAGTTGTATGAGTGAGCTTCCTGAGTACATGCAACTATGCTACAAGGCTCTTATTGATACATTTGAAGAATTTGAGCGTGACCTTGCACCACTGGGTAGATCACAATATGTCAAATATGCTCGGGAAGAGGTATACATCATATTTTATTTCAATTTTAGTTAACAATTGTACTAAATTTTCAACATCAGTATGTAATAAAGATGTTTTGTATTATGTGCATTTATGTAGATGATAGACATGTGCCGTGTTTACTTTCAAGAGGCGAAATGGTGTCATGAGAAGCACAAACCTACCTTCGATGAGTATATGAACAAGGCATCCATTGTGAGTTTTGGTTACAACTTGGGCACTGTTGTATTATTTAGGCGTTAAAGAAGCCAACAAGGAGGCTTTTGAGTGGGCTCGTCAAAACCCTCTTTCATTAGAGATGCGGGTATCATTGGTCGGCTTATGGACGACGTGGAAGCCACGAGGTAAGCTATTATCGTCGTAAGCCTTTTTTATAGACGATTTAATTACAAGTATTGGATTGATCCATGATCTAATTACGCAAAATTAATAAACAGTTTGAGCAAGGGAGAAATCATGTACCCTCGTCTCGAGAACTATAAAAGACAATATGGGGTGACTGAAGAGATAGCACGGAAAGAATTCCAAAAGCAAGTTGATTTTTGTTGGAAGGACGTGAACGAGATGATGATGAAACCTTACATCATGCCTAAGCCCCTATTAACTCGAATCCTAAATGAGTGTCGTATTGTGGATGTTATCTACAAAGGAGAAGATAGCTATACTTTCTCTAACCATACCATGAAGAACAACATTGCTGCCATCTTAACTGATCCAATAGTTTTATGAATTATTGAATTATGAGTCTATGGTATTTGATTAAAGCAATTTGTGTCCATGTTACTACCCGGAGCTCATATTAGATAATTTATATTTTGGTATGTTTATTTCTTGTTTTTATTGTAAAAAATTAAAGTGAGATTATGTCAATATTTATACTTTATGTATATTTTTCATCTACAACTTTGGAATAGATCAAAGCTTACTCACATTCTAGCATTGTTAATTTCTAGTATGAATATTTTCTCTAATTTCTCACTTAGTTTATGAACATGTGTTGTTTTAGCATAAATAAAAGTATATATTGTTATGCCCAATCTAGGCCGTCTTTGGAACATCCATCCTAAAGACGAATAATCGTTCTTGGAACTTGATTCACGGCTAGCAGGTGGAAAGACATTGCCATATTAGGTGAAATATTCTGTGTAAGCTGGTAATTTCATACAATGTAGTTTCATAGTCCACCCCCGTTGAAGCCTTAAAACAAATTAAACATCAAGTCACGACAATCTTTGAATTAATTTTAATTTTCACTACACAACTCTGATTAAAATTTTCTTCCATACAATGCCCGTAAAAAATTAATACAAGAAACACAATTAAGCTAAACAATGTTAGGGGTACAAGTAAGGATATGGGGAAAGTGTATGTAAGAAGGATCCCAAAACAGTAACTAAAAGAAAACTCAAGTAAAGTATGCTTGTAACAGCCAAGTAAAGAAGGGATCGAGTAGCAGTCCATTAGATAATTTCAAGCTCACTTGCACTTCTAACCGAAACAAGTCATTTTGGTATGTTTATCCTTACTCATAACTCCCAACATTCACCAATATAAACCACTCACCCACGGTTTTAGGATGTTTCATTCTTCCATCTTACATAAGAATTTGTATTTTTCTTTCATCCTACTCGATTGGGTATCCTCCAGGACCAACACGACCTTGATAGCCCGCAATTTTGGCTGCGTTCGGATGTGGTAGTTTGGTGGTATAAATGTGGTATTTTTGAGTTTGGCATTTTGACAAAAAATTGTCAAACCGCCACCTCTGAACAACAATTTTCAAAACAGTCATAAATATACCAGCACAAAACAACCACAAAATAACCAACAATTTATGCTGCAAATATAATGAATACCTTAAATAGAGACGGAGCCAGAAAATGTACTTAAGGGGGCGAGAATATTTTAATAATATTAATTAATATTTTAAAATTAATTTTTAATAAATTAATATAAATTTTCAATATTTATAATTATATTTTAAAATGATATTATATATTAAATTTGACACAAAATTAATTAAATTAAAATATAGATTATTATATTATAAATTAGTTTATTTTCCTTTTTTTATTTTTAGTTTTTTTTATAAAGATTGGTATACTAAATTATAAATTAATGAAAATAATATAGAACAATAGTTTTAAAACTATTACTATCTATCAATTCTAATAAAATATTCTACAAGGAAAAGAGCAAACTAATAAAAATTTGGATGTAAACTTTCAATTATATCAAAATTATTAGAGTACAAAATATTTGTAGTATATTTCAGAAATATCAGTTATAAGTATTCAACTTGCTAAGTAATGATTAATTACAAAACTGTTTGTACAAACTATTTTGTCAGTATATCAAAGTTATTATATGTTCTATACCGTGCTTAATAATTAAAGAATAATTTTATATGTTAATATACGTTATTTTTCATTTCTTGGCATATCCAGTATTAAATTTAAATTTATGTTTTTAAATTTATTTAAGTAATATTTAATTGAATAAAATATATTGTTTTAACTACAAAATATGTTTAAAATAAATATTTTATCAACAATTAAACAATATATAATAATAAATAATAAGTGATATAATATATAGTATATATATAATATATATATTATATATTATATATTCACTTACAGTCTATTATTTTATATTAGAAAGAATTATTTGTCATTTCAATGATTTATTTATACCATTAAAAATTAAAATAATCTTAAGTATTAATACATTTGAAATGTTATTTAAATACTAACATATAATCCATAAAATTATATTTTATATATAACATCTAATATATTTACTCTAAATACAATGGTTTATTTTGTTATTTTTTTCAAATATATGTTAAAAGTTTATTTATAAATTAATATGTACATATTATAAATTAATTGTCACTAAAATATTAATAAAGAATATTAATTATTAAAGGCTACAATTGAATATCTACATATATTTTTAACTTTATTAACAAAAAATTGTTTTAAAATGTAATATAATTTTTTTAATTGTAACAATGAAAACGGTAAACGCACTGCACAAAACTAACATATTCAAAACAGCCAGACGAAACCGGCGCTGACGAACACTAGTTTTCAAAATAGCCACAAAAACACCAGCAAAACTACCGCAAAACAGCCAGTCAAAACAACCACAAAAAAACCATACCGAACGCAGCCTTATGAGTGGGTTTGTTTCATTTTTTGAGGTTTAAAATGGACATAATAAACTAGAGTAGAAAGCATTAATTAATTGCTAAAGAGCAATAAAACTATGGTTAATATTATCAATATGTAAGAACAACTTTATTTTTTGAAACCAACGTAAGAACAACTTATTAGGAATATATATGTATATCATATAGTATACGTATATATACACTCATATATATTCTTTGTAACATGTTTCTGTGTGTTAGTTAGGTAGAGATATAGTAATAGACACATATACATATATCACTCAGCTCTTATTCTGTAAAAACTCTCTCATTCATATTTTCCTCCCTTCAATACAGATTCACTTTTCCTCTGTCTTTCTTTCCTGCCCTCGTCTTCTTCACCTTCCTCTTCTTGTGTTCGATGTTGAAGAAGCCTGACATGGTATCAGAGCTTCATCGCCTCAAATAATCTTCCGCACAATGGCGAATGAAGAAACAGGCCAGGTCGAACAACAAATGGAAAGAGAGCTCGATGAAGAAGAAGAAACCCGCACGAGCGTTCAAGAAAACGTCGATTGTAGTAACTAGACTATAATGACCCGTTTATACCACCTTCATCCATCAGATTCCTCCTACGTTCTTGCTGCTAAATACAAAGAGGGGCAAAATTTTGACTCATGGAAGAGGGCGGAAACTATCGAACTCAAGTCGAAGAACAAATTCAGCATGGTCAATGGTCAAATCGAAGAACCTGAAATTTCATCTGATCCAGTATGGGAACGATGCAACCATACAGTCATGAACTAGATCCTTAATTTCATTGACAAAGACATTGGCAAGAGCATAATATACTCATCGAATGCGCACCGAATGTGGGAGAGTTTGTACAAGATGTATGATTTAGCTTATGGACCAGAAATATACTCCATTCAGCGAGAGATTAGTCGATTACAACAACAAGACACTAGTGTGAGTACCCATTTCGCAAAGCTCAAGAAGCTTTGGGACTACCTTGATTCTGCGAGGAAAAACCCTAAAGTGCGTGTGTGGATGCGAGTGTGGTGCGGCTAAAGCAACTCAAGATAATAAGGATTCTATTGCTCTCGCCAATGAAGTTCCTGGACGGGCTCAACGATGATTTCAGAAACGCAAAGGGCACAATTCTGCTGATGAACCCGCTCTCGGACATTGAGCTTCCTTGCTACTTAATTGCGCAAGATCAGAAACAACGACAACTGTCAAACCCTCAGGGAGAAACGAATGAGGATTCTATTGCTCTCGCCAACAATTTTCACCCCGGAACCAAGAAGCCTAATGTCGAGAAGATATAACGAAAAAACTCTCCAAACAGAAATGTCGGGAAGGAAGGCCAACCCAAGTGCACAAACTATGCCAAATTGGGACACACCGGAGCGGAATGTTGGTGGATTATTGGGTTTCCAGAAGGAAGAAACCCACTCGATGGACATCAGCAGAATACGGAATGTGTAGCAGGCGTGAACGAAAAGATTATTCTAATCACCAGTCTACACCGGTGCCTGGGTGCTTTGTTGAGCAAGTAGATCTGCTGGCGAGGGTCTCTAGAACAATGAACATTGAGTACAAAGGAAATTTCAGTTAAAACTTTTGAAAATTTTCTGGTAACTTTCTTGAACCCTACACTTATCAGTTGCATGTTGCAAATGCTTGCTCTGATGATGATTTGCGCTCTGTCTGGATAATGGATACTTGTGAATCTGAGCATGTTAGCGGAAATAGAAGATTGTTTTACAATTTTGACATTTTATCTGAAACTAGATATATATAATAATACTCCGCCTGATGCTGAAAAACGTGCGGGAGAAAGCATAGGAAAAGTTTAGGTTTGTGATTATTTGATTCTGGATAATGTTCTGTTTGTTCCATGTTTCAGTTTTAATCTGAGTTCAATTAGCAAGTTAACTAAACAGTTAAATCAGGAAGTCATTTTCTCCGATCCATCCATAGCGTGGACCAAACCGAAACACTCCCAAAGATCTGATTTAGTCATGAATTATTCGCTCTCATTCTGAAGTGATTTTGGGGGCGATTAAAGTATCAAACCCTAGGCAAAATTCTGGTTATCGTTCTCGTAGAGACGATTGTCGATTAGGGGTTACCCTTTCGTATTTTCTTCCCATCTGTGGATGCTTGGAGGTGCTATTCAATTGAAGCGCTCCAATTTATTTTCTCAACTCCATCTGTGGATTCAGACTTTCCATTCCTCAAGGCCTCTGTGCCCAAACGTGAGTTGAAGGCCTCCATCAGTGAGCTGTAATATTTTAAGTCAAATCGAAGCAGTATCCAGAGAAGGAGATAAACGGCAAACTAGTTTTTTCGCCTGGCAGTAAACTCAGAGACGATTATTCGCTCTCTTCGGTTCTCCTCTATGAACACTGGGATATTGTGTTGACAGGTTTCTATCCCTCCTAACTGGTTATGTGGTTTTTTTCCGGTTGATATATCAGTGCGAGGATATTCAGGTGGTTGTAGGCATCGTTTTTGTTCTTGGCTGTCGGTGGATTTTTATTCTATCCTAGGTTGTTTGGTGGGCGTGGGTCCTGTTATTTCCCCTTACTGTCCCTGTCTCTGCATCAGCTAGTCTCCCCTATAGGCAAGCAATTGTGAGCCAGTGGAAGAGTTGATCTGGTCTGGTTATTCTCTGGTTGAGACTCTTTGTTTGTCGTGGTGTGGTCTCTCAGGTGTGTGCGAGTTTTGGTAGGTGTGATGACTTGCATCTCCCTCAACTACAGGGGGCTAGGTAAGTCTAACACAAAATTTTGGGTGAAGAGTTTAATTGATGCTCATAATCCAATAATTATTTTTCTGATGGAGACTCACAAAACCCAGAAGATATGTCTGGTTTCTTTCGTTTTTTTCCCTCTTATTGTGGGGAGGCAGTTAGTAGCAGAGGAAGAAGTGGTGGACTGGCTCTGATGTGGAGAGTTGGCATCGGTACGGAGATCAAGCAACTAAATTCATCCCCTCATCATATGTCAGTGATGGTTGCTTTTCAGGGAGGTAATCCCTTCATTTTCACTGGTTTTTATGGGTGGTCGGATTGGAAGTTAAAACACCTCTCTTGGAAGCTACTAAGAGTACTAAGAGATCAAATTAGTCTGCCTTGGATTGTGGCTGGGGATTTTAATCAGATTTTGTATAACTATGAAAAAACTGGAGGGAAAAGAAGGCATGAAAATCAGATGGAACCATTTAGACAAGTTGTTGCTTATTGTGACCTCCATGACATGGGGTTCTTTGGTGAGGCCGGTACGTACACTAATTGCCAATTGGATGCTAAAAACTCTATAAGTATTGGATAGAGTGTTCAGTTGCCCTCTTGGGATGCAGTCTTTTCCAAACCTCTCAATTCAGCATCTTCCTCGTAAGAATTCAGATCATTGTCCAATCCTCATCAGATTCTTCAGTAACCATAAAGCTCCAGCGAGAATATTTAGATTTGAAAATGGGTGGTGCGTAGAGGAGAAGTGTAAGTCTATTGTCCAAGAAGTGTGGGGCAAGAACCATCTGAATCTGGGGCAGAAGTTTGATGAATGTGCTAGGAAATTATCTTAGTGGAAAGGATGATCTATTAAAAAAATCAAGTGGAAGATTTCTGTTAAAAAGAAGGAACTAGCTGAGTTTTCGAAAGTCCCTCTTACTATGGGTGTTGACAATAACAGAAAGAGACGCCTGTTTAAAATTGAGTTGCTCGCAATGAAAGAAGAAATCTGGTGGCAGCAAAGGTCAAGAGTCTCTTGGCTTAAGGAGGGAGACAGGAATTCAAAATTCTTTCATGCTAAGGCCTCGTATGTTAAGAAGAATAATGACATCTTTGGACTTAAGAATGAGAATGGGAAGATGTGTTATGGCTGGGATCAGATAGAGGAAATCTCCAGAAGGTACTACCAGGATCTATTCTCGTCTTCTAATCCTTCCAGGGACAGCTGTTTTGAGGATGCAGTGAGGAACAAGCTCTCTCCCTCCTCCATCCTGGATCTTAATGCTCCTTATTCAGTTCAAGGAGTGTTGGAAGCTGTCAAACTTCTAGGCTCAAAAAAATCCCCTGGTCTTGATGGCTCAACGGTAAGTTTTTTAAAACTTACTGGAATATTGTTGGTTCTCATGTCACCTCCACGGTCCTTGATGTGTTAAGAGGTGGATACCTTCCTGAACACCTAAATGACTACTTTATAGCCTTGATCCCTAAAATTAAAGGAGCTGTTAGTATTGAAAATTTCAGGCTCATCGCCCTCTGCAACTTTACCTACAAAATCGTCTCAAAAATCCTAGCCACAAGAATTCAAACCTTTCTTCCCTCTCTCATTTCTGAAAATCAATCAGGGTTTGTGAAGAGCAGGTTGATTTCAGATAACATCATCCTTGCAGGTGAGCTCCATCATTATTTAGACAAAAGCTTAGTGAAGAAAAGGGGTTTCTTTGCTCTAAAAACAGACCATAGTAAGGCCTATGATATGCTGGAGTGGGGGTTTATCTTCAAAATTCTCACAGCTATGGGTTTCCCTCCAAACTGGTTGACTCCAGTCATGAATTGCATATCATCTGCTAGATGTGCAGTGATCATAAATGGGTCCCCAGGTCAGTTTTTCAAGCAAACAAGGGGCATTAGACAAGGTGATCCCCTTTCTCCCTTTTTGTTTATTTTGGTGCAAGAGGCCTTATCTACTTACCTGAACAAAGCTGACCTTGCGGGCGATTTTAAAGGTATAAGAATGAAGGTCGGTAGCCCTTCTATTTCTCATTTAGCTTTTGCTGATGATGTAATTTTCTTTGAGTGTGCTTCAGTTGATAACACAACCTTCCTTCATATTACTCTTGAGAAGTTCTTAAAAGCCTCTGGTCACCACATAAACCTTGATAAATCAGAGATACTTTTCAGTAAGAGATTGGCAGGCCCTCAGAAGCTCAGTATCTCCAATGTTCTGGGGGTGTCAGAAGTGTCTGGTTTCTCAAAGTATCTTGGGCTTCCTTTGGAGATAGGAAGGAACAAATCCCAAGTTTTTGATTATATTATTAGTGCCATCCAAAAAAGAGTTGCCTCCTGGAGTACTCCTATGTCTCAAGCGGCAAGGACAATCTTGGTGAGCAGTGTCTTGCAAGCCATTCCTTGCTACTCTATGACTCTTTTCCTTCTCCCTAAGACGGTTGTTGCTAAAATAAACTCTATTATAGTAGGATTCTGGTGGGGTGGAAACAAAAGCTCTAAGCCCATGTTCTGGTTAAAGTCGAGTAATGTTTGTAGTAAAACCGAGGTTGGAGGGTTGTGTCTTAGGAGTATAGAGGACTTCAACAAAGCTCTACTCACTAAACAGCTGTGAAGAATTATATCTTCACCAAATTCTCTAATGTCCAGATCCCTTAAAGCCCTATACTTTCCAAATGGGTGCGTAACAGAAGCTAAGCTCCCATCCAAAGCCAGCCAGATTTGGAAATCATTATTTCCCAACATTAGTCTATTAAAAGCAGATATTAGGAAGCAAGTAGGGAGTGGGTCTTCTACTTTGTTCTGGGATTTTCCTTGGGTTCCTAGACCAGGTGCTTTTCATATTACCTCTCCAAAACCCCCTCTTCTTCTCCTGCCCAGTTGGTCTCTCATTTCATCAATTCAAGCCTTAATAGTTGGAACACACAAAGACTCCAACAAACTCTCAGCACCATAGAAAGTAACTACATTGCCTCCCTACCTATAAACTCCACGCAAAATGACCACTAGGTTTGGGAATTTACAAGAGATAAAAAGTATTCGGTAAAATCTGGTTTCAATTTGATTCAGAGAGTAAATGAAGATGGTCAGACGTCTCTTCTTAACTGTTTTTCGTTCCATAGAAACAGAATTGGCAAAGATATCAGTCCTCCTCGAGCTAGATTGGTGTTTTGGAAATTTCTGAAAGGAATTACCCCATGTCAAGGTAACATAGGTAACAGAATTGGTGGTGTTACAGCTTGCTTATTTTGTGGGGACAAAGATACTCCTGCACACTGTTTTTTCAAGTGTTGCGCGGTCACTGATATTTGGGGTCTCAGTATCAACCTTCATAGTGCTCCTCCTAATGAAGGAGCTGCTATTGTTGATTGGTTCATTGATCAAGCAGGAGTGTGGGGCAAGAAAAAGCTCTCATCTGTTATTAACCTTATGTAGGTGATATATGATGCTAGAAATAGATGTAGACATGATTGAGATCTAGCTTGGTGGAATGTGATTGAGAAAAACCTCGCTTATATTGAGGCTTACAAAGATGATAATATTATGAATTCTCAGGTAATCAAAGAAGGTGCCAAATGGAATCATCCGCCCCCAGGTTTCATCTCTGTCTCTCTGAATGTCTTTACAAGAAGGAATCATCCATATCAGATTGGTGGTCTGTTGAGAAATGTGGAAGGAATTGCAATTCTAGCTTTCAACAAGAAGATGTTAAGCACTTGCAAAGTGCAAATTGCTGTTATCAAAGCTGCTTGTAATGTAGTGGAACTTGCTATTTCAGGAGGTAACCATTGTGTCTGTTTTGATAATATGAAAGAGGAGTATCTTAAGATGTTGTTTGGGGCTGAAAATGACCACATCTTGGAGATCAAGGAAGAAAAATTGAAGTTTAGGAATTTGTGTAATTTGCTTAGTAGTTATGTGTGTAATAGCTCAAATGATTTTTTCAATTTTTCTAGTATGTTACCTGCTAGAATGTTTAATGATTCTCCCTCAGGCTTGAAGGTGTGGGAAGGAGATTTCATTCCTTACAACATTATTAGTGCATGTCTCTTGGACAAGGAGCTCAGTCTGTAACATAGTTTGTTTTGCTAATGAGAATTTGCAGGAATGTTTTCAAAAAAAAGGAAGTCATTTTCTCCGATGACAATTGTATTTTGCAGGATAATCCAACAGGCCTTCTGACTAAATTGGCTTTCAACGTCATGGCTTGTATTTTCTGAATGTAGATGCTTTGTGTACTCACCTAGGACATAATATTAGATGCAAAAGCAATGTTATTTCTAGTTACAGAAGCAGTAGTGAAAATAATTCTGTTCTAGCTACTAGATATCATGATGTGGATTCTAGTCTATATATGGAGTTGATACTCTGGAATAGCAAGCTAGGCCATCTTTCACTACAAAAATGTCCAAAATGAAACTAGGAAAGAAATTCCCCTCATTAGATATAATTCCTTGTACGATATGCTTCCGAGCAAAAGGAAAAAGACTAAAATTTACATCTTCTGCAATAAAAAGTTCTGATTCCTCACTAAAACATGTTGACATTTGTGGTCCAATGAGAATAGAAACTTTTAAGGGCTACCGTTATTTTATTACTTTTTTTGATGAATATAGTAGTTCTGCTTGGATAGAACTTCTTCCATCCAAATCTGAAGGAATGCAAACTATTAAAGATTTTATTCAAGTAGAGAAACAATTCAACAAACAAATTAAGATAATAAGAAGTGACAATGCAAAGGAGCTATGCACTTCACAAGAAGGAATATAATTTTTTAAGTAGGAAGGAATTATACCTCATACTAGTTGTCCTCATACACCCCAACAAAATGGGGATTTTTGAAATTCCCCAAAGATTTATTACCTTAATTAATAAGGATTAAATTAAATCATGAGCAATAATTGTTATAAATATTATGGTATAAAAATATAGTCCTAAATGGACATTAAATTATACATTAAATCTTTAATCAAAGAGGAAATATTATTAAGAATAAATCAACTCCTAAATTTAATATCACATTGTGAGCCTCAATTTTTGAACTTTATCCTATGTTGATTAGATTGATTAGGATCTGATCAGGTTCTAGGTCCACTTATAACCTAAGATTAATAACTATGTCATATAACGCTAATTATTAAATCCTAAGTTAGCTCACTGGAACCTATTATGAGTCGCCACCTAATTTTGACCTAGATTAAATTAGGAAAGGAGAGTTCGGGTTCGGGGCTTGGTATACGACTTATTTAGGGTTCAAATTACTTTCATTACCCTTCCTAGGTCGTTTTTCCTCTACTTAGTTTATTTACAGCTTACTACAAAGTTGTTTTAACCTAAGTGCGCAAGTTTTTGATTTTTTTGTATTTTTGATAGGACAGAAAATTAAAGTGGAAATTAAAACTACCTAAAATAGGGTTTCAGAGGTAGAATTAGGTCAAATTTGAATTATGTCCGTAGCCACAGACCTAATGTCCGAGACCACGGACCCTAGTTAACCTAGTTATACCGAAAAGTCATATCGAAAAGAAAATGAAATTTTGAAAAGTCCAGGGCCACGGACATGTATCGTTAAAACCCTAAAAATTTGAAAAATTTAATTTCCGCCGCGGTCCGGGGGTGTCCGTGGCCTCGGTCAGGCCGTCCGGAACCCCGGACAGGTTGTCTGTAGGCACAGACCACCCTCGGACGGTGGCGTTTTGGTGGTTCTCGGCGGTGTTTTCGGCTCAAAGTTTATGGGTGTGTAGCCTATGAGATTTTAAACAAGTTAGTGTTCGAAAGAATCTAATTTGAAGCTGAACACGAACTTAGTGCACAAGTTATCAGGCAGAAACAAAGGAAAATGCTAATTCAGGAGCCGAAAAAGCTCGGTTTGATTCCAAATATCAACAAAGAGTTAATGGAGTCGAGGGGAGTCAGGAAACCTGAACTTTAACCTATTTTACCTTCGGATTCAAGGTGTTTCTTCATGTCGATTCTTCGGAGGCCTCGTTGATGGTGGATCTGAAAGAACTTCAAACCGAGCTTCTGACTCCTTGTTGTTCTTGATGTTCTTCACGTTTTGATGGTGTTTTGGGGAAGGTTTGATGATTGTTGATGCTGTGGGAGTTGAAGAATGTGTTTTGGTGTTGATTTTAGTGAGATTTCGGTGTTTGATTGTAACTCAGGAGTTAAAAACGTGGAGAGAATGAGATGGCTGGATTCTTTGATGGTGTAAGGTTTTTGAAGTTCTGGTTTGATCAAGAGTTAAGTTCCCTTATATAGGTCTTCCTTAAAGATAGAAAAATCCGATAAAAACTGAGATTTACCGACGTTTTAGCTCAAGGGTTTCTAAAAGGAATTTGATCATGAAATTTTAAACATGGATAAAGGACGATATTTCTGATTTTACTAAGGTGGAATCGAGTTTTTTGCATATTGGAATATTTTTAAATTCACTTTCCCGTCATATTCAATCAGAAATTGCTAGAGCATTATTGGAAATTTGAAAAATCAAAATTCCAACGCCATTATGTCCAAAATGTCATCCTCTATCATGGGTTAAAATTTCAAAGCATTTTGAGTTGATTTAAGCCATCTTCGGAGGAGAGAGAAAGCTTACAGAGGTCTTAGGAGCCTTAAAAAATTACGAAAATGCCCCTGAACATGACTAAGCTGTCCCTGATGCCTCGGAATGCGCCGATCAAATCGGGAATCCTTGTTGTTTGACCTAACTACCCTTTTTGCACCTGTGCCTCAAGAGACTCTCCTCCGGGGGTTAAAATTTTGGGTATAACACACATGTAACATATTAGTACATAATATCACTCAATAAATTATATGAATACATATAGTCTAAACAATCAAAGATACAATATATATATATACTCATATATACACCTTTAGACCACAAATACTATAAGTCACTATGTAACACATGACTATAGTCACATATGTACAATTGTGTCACAATATTAACTAATGAAAAAAATTCAAAACTCCCTACAATCCTATGTAGCCGGCTGCGTGCATAGGGAAAAGAAAACATAAGAAGCATCATTAGAGACAATAAACAAATAAATAAGTACAATCAAGTACAAGAGCTAGGCCTAATACCACACCCTTTTCCTTACTTTTCCCCACATTACCGTCAGCTTCCATCCCTTCATAACAGAGAGCAGCCCCCTCCTGTTCCATTCCCATGCGCATCCCAGCTGCTGCTACTACCACCTTGTTCAATGGTAGGCTTCCTCTCCTCCTCCTCCTCCTTCTTCTTTTCTCTTTCACCGTAGACAACTCCTTCCTCCAGCAGCATTTTCACCACCCTTCCTCCTCCATATGCGACTGAAACAACAAGGTAAATCTTCCTTATTTTGTTCACGGTTTCATCCCCCTTGCCTACTAGTTTTTCTGCTCCATGCATGTACAATGCTACAACCCACTTTCCTCCTCATGAGAGAGTAACAACCTCCAGCTAAAACTCTTCCGTTCTTGGTTTACAACAGCAAACACAACAACACAAGGTAAATCCCTTTCCTTCTTTCTCTTCTTCCTTTCTCACGGTTTAACAACAATCTTCCACATTTTTCTACACCTTTACAGCCCCCTCTCTTCTCTTATTACAGTAGCAATAAACACCTAAATATCCACCTTCATTCTCGGTTCACAAGCAGCAAAGAACACAACACCAAGACAAGGTAAACACCCCTCCTTCACTCTCTTCATTCTCGGTTTTCACTTGGGCAGACAGCCACCTTCCTTCATCGATTTCTCCATCTGTTTCAAGGCTTAGAACCCACCATTGAAGACTCCAAAACCCAGCTGAAACCACCACAAGACTCCACCATGGATGGGCTATAGTACAAAGTAAAAACCGAGACTCCTAAGGCTGTATAAGCCTTGTTTTCCCTAGTTTTCAGACTCAAAAACTGAGACTATTTCCCTGTTTTTAGATGACCGAAACCACACATGAAACTCCTCCAAAACCAAGGTAAAGATCACTCTCTTTTGGTGCTTAAAAACCATACTTAGAACTCCTCAAAACTAGCTAGTTATATGGTCACTAATCTAGTATTTTTCCATGGTGTAAATGACCAAAACAAATGGTTGGTACTCCACTAGAAAACCGAGAGCTGAAGAGGAGTTACAAGAGGAAGAAATCAAATTTTAAAGAGGTAATTATACCTTTGAAACCTTAAGGGTTATATGATGGTTTAAGGAGAATGTTGTACAAAAAATTAACCATGATATATGTGTATATATATATAGGCCGAGAAGAGTGGTAGAGGCTGGTGGAAATTTTCTTGGTGGTTATACTAAGGTAAGAGTGCTAATACTCATATTAAATGCCTTAAGGTTGCTAATTCTAAGGGCCATGGGACCGAAAATATTAAGTGTATACATGTGTTATTTGAGGTTGATGATGTGTAATAAGTTAGGTATATGAGTTAGGAAAGATAAACTTAGGTGTATAGGATTTATTAAAGTCAAAATATGTGTAAAAATGAGAGAAAGGATTTAGGAAACTAGATGGAAATTTTATATAAATACTGAGACCATAGAATAATTTTAGAGACATTTTAATGTCATTTTCAAGTTAGTTTTATGTTGTATTTAAGGACATATACTTAGGCCATGTTATTATGTGTATTTTGAGCCTTAAATAGTTATTATTAAATTTATAGGTTGATTTAAAAAGTTGTATAAGTTATGGTGCAAAAATAATAATGCTAGTAAATGTAACTAGCTAGGAATATATTAGAAAAATATTAGTATATTTATAAGCCTATAACATGGTTAAATGAATTTAAAACCTTATACAATGTTTAAGTAAATAAATGAATTATATATGGGGTCAAAACATAATTAAAAAGAAATATAGAGCACTAAATATAATTAAAACCAAGAGGGATTAATTTTAGGAAGTTTATAAGTATAAAATGTGAATTTTATGAAATTATGGGTTAATTGTGAAACTAGTAAAATTCTTGGGGTATTTTCATAAATAAAAACAAATCTGGCCAAAGGGATAATTTAGGTGGTCAACCTTGACCACTTGTGAGGGTTGACCAAATTAAAATGATAAAAATAATTGTTTTGGGTATTTAAAGAAATATTAAGTCAAAAACAATAAGTAAAAAAGATAAGGGTTGTTTGGGTAATTACCAAGATTATAGTGATTAAAATGTGAATATTAGAACCTTAAGGGTTTGTTTGGAATTTTAGAGAACTTTTGGGGTTAGTTTAATTATTTAATTAATTAAGGGTTATAATATATAGTTTAAGTATTAAATCATAACAAGTATAAAGTTTATGGATACATAATGTAATTACCGAAATTTTGGGGTACAAAATGGAAATCTGGAACCTTAGGGGTCTGTTTGTAATTATGGTGAAAATTTGGGGTTAAAAATGGTGATTTAAGTAATTATGGTGTATAACATAAAGTTTTAGATATCATAATGAAAGTTTACAAGATAATGGGGGTTATAGTGTAATTAAAAGAAAGTTATGGGCAAACTAATGAATCTGAAAAAATAAATGGGCTTTCCGTAAATATATGTACCTATAATTGTATAGTATAATGTTGGAATACCTTAGGTTATAAATTAATAAGGTTAGTAATATAACAAGTATGAAATATGAGATAGTTTTGTAAATAATAAAACTATGTGGGGAAAGGATTGGAATTTCCGAAAATAGTTGTGTTGCTCGGTAATATATATACATATATATATTATATGGGTATAATAATGTTTGAAAACCTTAGATTATAAAGTTATGAGATTAGAAATATGGTAGTTATAATATATGGGTGATTTTGTAAATAATCAAAATGAATGGGAGAAATATTGGAATTTCTGAAACTACATGGGCTGTTTGAGAATTATTAACATCTGGGCAGAATATAATATAAGGTTGGAATAGTATAATGTGACATTATATTGAAGTATGATAGAGTATATTATAAGGGAGTTATTAAGGAATAAATACGCATTATAACCATTTACATAAAATAATGAGTTTAAGTTGGAAGTTTTGAAAGTATAATGTATAATTAGAAACCTTATTATATGAGGAACTTAATGATGTGTAAAATACTTTGCATAGTATTATAATAAGTTTTAAGGAGAAGTTTGTAAATGGAAGTCACAAATAAATGGTGTAAATTTCAAATAAATGAGGGATAAATTTATCGTCATACCATATGAATTTACAATGTGGAGTAAAGGTGTAATATGGTTAACAAGTCATACAAGGGGATTATACTATTATAAGTATAAACGTGATCACAACGACAACTATGTTATAAACATATACAAGCGTATAGTATGTTACATGCACGTAGAAAAGGTGCGTAAACAATAACGTAGAATAACAACTATAATATATGCGTACATAAGTATATACATAGATGTCCACGCATATTCGTGAATATAACTACGTAAATTATTTCGTATAACGAAAGGTTTAGATTACATGCATGCGCGCACGTAAACGTTATTCCCGCATGCATGCACCCCGACAAATAAATGAACAATTCGAGAACGTAACTTCCACGTAATAAATATTATTAACGTAGCAACTATTACATATTCGTGAACTATAATAAGTAATTGAATCCAAATCCCTAGGATTAACGAACATCGAGTTGGACGAGAAATCAACTAAGGGGTTAGCTACGGGGTGGAAGCTAGAGTTTGGTCTAGGATGATTAAGTGAGTTCGGATTATAGACACTGATATTAGAACAATGGATTTTCCAAAGTTACGGGTTGGTAGATACGAGCTTCACGAGCGCTAGGGGATACGCGGGGCTGTCACGCTAGCGTTTCGACGGTGTACGGTATGTTCATTGTGTGGTCTGAACCCCTGAGGGAATCCTCGGGTTCGGGAATTGTTTGGTTATATGATAAGAGCGATATGTGTGATATGCATGATGTGTGTGGATTATTTCCTTGTTCGATAAGCATTTATTATTGTGCGCGAATGTCTGTCGGACGGTATGACTTTGATTCTCATTCGATTGAATACTAACAATTGGAGACTTTAAATTCCTAATTAACCTAAGTAAGACACTTAGGAACGAGACTCGGGATCCCTAGTTGCTAACAGAAAAATTGTAGGGAAAAACTATATACAAAAATGAATAAAAGAATGAAAGAATCCTACAACTCTACTACGGGTAGCAAAAATCCCGGTCGGAATATAGCGTAAGTAAATTACGACCAAGAGTATCGAACCCAAGGGACTTAGTAGGAAATTAGTCCTAATCCTCGGTAATTACCTATTCTAATGAAGAGGGGGAAAAGATAAGTAACAATTTAAATTAAATAAACTATCTAATGATCCATCTAATTGATATCTATAATATATTACCCTTGACTTGGAATAATAATCAATCTAATAACAAGTATGATCACTAAGTCAAATTAACAAGCTTCGAATTAACCAACTTCAGAACAAGCTGGATGTGATGTCGGGCATAAGATGCATGGCACATTTAAGAACTTTGAATGTGCCGGAAACCAGACACCCGGCATTGCATCCGGCAATGCCAAAATGTCAACATTGCTTTCCATGTTTCTGGTCAAAACAAACACTCTCAATCTGGTATCGAATCCAGCAAATCTATTGCCAATAAATGAACAACAAAAAGGAGAATAAAGTGGTTAATTCCAAATCTTAATTTCCATCCCCTAATTTATAGAAGACAAAGGCAAAGATCACTTAGATTCCTTCAACCCATTCTGTTAGAATTTTGAAGTAAAGGAGAACAAGTAGCGAAATCTGCTCTTTGCAATAAGA
The DNA here is from genome assembly GCA_023374045.1 of Limonium bicolor. Taxonomy (NCBI): domain Eukaryota; kingdom Viridiplantae; phylum Streptophyta; class Magnoliopsida; order Caryophyllales; family Plumbaginaceae; genus Limonium; species Limonium bicolor. The sequence goes on from CM041777.1 coordinate 451,850,487, forward strand.
TCAAAATCTAAGTTAGAAACTCATAACTTTATTATATGATCATAAGTGTATTACAAGGAGTATCATTCCTAACCAAAGATGACAAAGAATTCTACTCCACCATCCACACAGATTAAAAGAAATAATACAAAGGAGATAAGGGAATTGGTCGTAGCCTTAACTTGCCATGGATTTCCTTCTCTTCGCGTGGAAAGTTGCATAGAACTTCCTTGGACACCAACACTTGGAATGGATGCGGATTTGGAGAATGAATGGAGTGTGGGGGTGTGTTGAAGTATGTTTAAATGAGTAGGCTCTCGGCCTATTTATATCCATCATTTTCTCCATGTGTCGGGTGTCATGCCGGCTCATGGTCATCCGGCACCAAATAACGCACATGCTTTTCTCTAACAGTCGAAACCACCAAATCTGAGCAAAACGATGCTTGTGCCGGACAGAGGATGTCCGGCACCATACCCGGCAGTAGTTGAATTGTCAACGGTAAAAAACTGCTATCTATTGACGAACCGTGACAACTCTTCACTTGTGCCGGCTAGGTTCCACCCGGCACTACATCCAGCATTACCCTTGTTCTGCTACATATTGATGCCGTGAGTGGGGCATCCGGCTCTAAGCCCGGCAACACTCGTTCTTTGGTTAGAAGTTTACTCCTTACATGAAAAAGCATACAAAACATAAGTCTGAACATATAACATGACTTTATATATAAAATAATATAAATATTAACTATTCCAACCCTAATTTGACTAGTATACCTATAAATCTAGCATATAAAATATGATAAGTCTGCGGCTTATCAAGGCCCTACACTTACCTTTTGCTAGTCCTCGAGAAAAATTTATCAGGAAAGAATAACTACTTGTGCACAAAACAGATAATCATAATAATGACAAATAGATAAATCAATTCCAACCACCTGACTCTGATTCACAAGCATCACTTAATCATCCTTATTCTATCAAAAACATACTACTGGGTATAAAATAAAACATTCCGTTTCAAGAACCGATCAAAGACTCTTGGGCTATTTTGCATAAGGGATTATGTAGTCTCTCCTTTTTCCGGTTTCCATATTCAGCCCTATTTTTTCAAGGGTTTCTGAATATGGCCAAGACCCTCATAAATTGATTTCATGATTCAGCCCTATTTTTCAAGGGATTCGGAACCTGACCATGATTTTTTTATTTAGAATGGGGTATTTAGGAGAAAAATAAAAGGAAAAACTCTCGGTTGTTGCTTTTATTCTGAGGCAATTTTTGCAACCTCATAGAATAATGCTTCATCATTTTTTGTACGCATACATTTTTTCTTTTTCTTCTTTTCTTTTTTTTTTCCTTTTTCATACACAATCCCTATTTAAGATCTTCACCCAAAAGAATTTTCACCATTTCGAAAAAGAAAGAAAAATATTACCCAGAAGTAAATCAGAGATAAAAATAGGAGTAAGGTCATATACTCATGTGTTAAATAATAAAGAGAGTCATGAAGTTAAAATAGGAATCTAAAAGTCATTAGAAAGCTTACCTCTTGAGAGAACAACCATTTACTCTTTCCTAATCTCATTTTATAAAAGACATGCAAAAAGCTTAGTAGAATATCAATAAGCTTCAACTTATTATATTAATTTAGACTAGATATATATTTTTTTAAAGAGGGACCCCTGCCCTACACTTGGCAGGAACACTGTCCCCAGTGTTCGAAGAAAATAAAATATGTGAAGAAGGAATTTTGAAACAAAATAGCAGAAATACCAGGAAAAGAATAAATACTCCCCTTATAATGGAGGAACCAGGGTATTGCCCTACACTTGTGATGAGCCAAGGAATCAGAATTATAACATCATTTAGCCAACTAAAAATAAAGGCAACTGAAACCAAAACTCACAAAAGGACAAAGCTTCTATAAGATAAGGAGAAAATTAGATAATGATCCATTAGTCATACATGCAAAATAAAAAGAAAAATAAAACTAAAATGAAATAACAAGAAATGGAAGGAAAATCAAATAAAATAGAGAAAGAGAGAAAGAACTAGTGAACTGCTGCTGGTGTGGAGGAGGGTGGCGGTGGAGAATCTGATGAACAGTCAGGAGAAGCCTTTAGAGAATCGGAGAGGCTAGAAGAGCTAGGGGTAGAGAGCCCCTTCTTCTTCGCCTCCTGGCGCGCCTTCCTCTTCTTCTTGTCCCGATGAAGGAGGCTCTTAGCCAAAGCAGCCATAGAACACGCCACCGTCTTCTTCATCTCCTTTCTGGCCTTCTTTCTGTTAGCTGCCATGGTCTTGTTCATCTGATCGACGGCCAGCAAGATACGGTCTTCACCCTGCTTGTCTTGCTCATCCAGGCGCTAAGTAAGGCGCTCCTCAAAGGCTTCCTGTCTCTGCCCAACCTCTAACTGATGCTGCACAATAGAGTCTACTCGGGTAGTCAACTCAGTGCACAAACCCTCATAACTCTGCCTAAAAGTATCAAAATCACCCCATGCAGCCTGCTGAGCTGCCTGGAAAGACTCCATAGAGTGGCGCTGCTGCTGGAGCTCCTGACGGAAGTGATCGAGCTCTGCAGCCACTCTAGAGTCTACATCTGAAGTAGAGGCCTGGGGCAAACCGGCGGAAATCGGAGGTAGTGGAGGCAGTAAGAGCTGAGTGCCCTCTCCCTGATAGCTAGGGTAGTCCTGTGCAGTAGGGGTCCTAGACCTCTGATCGGGGGGAACATATAGGAACTCCCTAGAAGGTGACTCTTTGAACCACCAGCGTCGCAAGAGAGCACGGTCAATAATGGCAGACTCGGGATGGAAGTGCAGACCTCTAGGAATCTGAGTCTCCCCTAGTGTCTGAATGATGTGCTAGTGGATGAGCATAGGAAAGATGGGGCGTTGCCCCTCTCGGTGCATGATGGCGCGAACCAACTGCGCAAACATCAATCTCTGGACTGGGAACCGTGACTCAAATGCTCCCTGAGCTGACCCGAGGAGATACTGAAGCAATGCGCAGTCCATATCATTCAGCTCGTCATGCTTGCAAGGCCGAATGTTATGGAGGATAACCTCCATGGCCACGCGTAACCAGAGGTCGGTGATGAAAGTAAGGGGGATCACGTGTTGCTCTCGAGTGTGGGTTCTGTCCATATATCAGACACATGATCCGAACCGAGAGAGGATAGCGCTCTGGGACTCTACTAGGGTCTGCCTGCTGAATGACCGCTGTCGTCGATTGTAGTCGATACCCAGAGTCTGGGCGATGCTCTCTGTAGTAATGATGATGCAGCGTGTCGAGATGAAGGAACACAACTGAACTCCTGAAGCCTGGGGCGGCCCACGGTACTCGGCATTGGCGTAAAACACACGCACCAATCCTGGGTAAAAATTTCCATGGCCGGTGTCTGGTAGCCCCATCCAGCCATGTCGCAAAAAGAGCTCAGAAATCCCAGAGAGCTGGAAGACCTCTGGATGTACTCATCTTTCCCGAACCCACTTACCTCTCATCCTGGACTGATGAAAGTACTGAGCAGCAGAATGATTAACGAAACCTTCCACATCAAATTGGGGCACATCAGGAATGCGGGAAGGTAGAGGGAGGGGCGTACCAAAATCATCCTGCTCTGGTGCTGAAGAGGTGGATCCAGGTCCACTCCGAGTCTCTAGGGATGCCCTATTCTTCCTCTTGCCAGCCTTTGTCTTCTTGGCTGGTCTCTCGTGACTGGTGGAGGCCGCCTCTTTCCCCGCCTGAAATACCCCGAACTTAAATATAGGGATTAAAATTAATCTAATACGTATGTAAGGGCCTAATAACGCCTAAGTAATATTGGTAAGGAAAAATAAATTCAAAAGAAATAAAGAAACGCTTAAAAAGTAGAAAACACTAAATAAGCGTTAATAACCATAGGAGGTATGAGACCTCGGTTAGCGCATTATATGGATTCTAAGGGCTTAATAAGACCTAAATAATATATGGGAACAACTCCCGAAGAAAACGGATCCAAATAATGTATTAAAACACTAATAGAGCTTTAGTGCACGCTTTTCGAGAAAACCCGAAAACGTGACTTTAAGTGGTCAAATGAACCCGTAAAAAAATTATAAATCATTAAATAACAATGATTAAGCATTTATGGAAGCTTAATAACCAATAAAATTAAATAAACGAGAAAATTCCGGAAAACGGGCCCGGTTAGTGAATAGTACCAAAACCGGGTAAACTAACGAGCGTTTTCTGTAAAAGACAAAAAACGCTCCAACTAGTAATACAGTAGGGGGACCGATTTTTATTAAGCCAAATAACCCCACACACACACATGTAACTAGCTAATTAATTAAAGGGTCAAAAGCAAAAAGTACAAAAAGTAAAAAGGTATTTACTTTACCTCTCTCCTCTCATTCTCACATTTCTCCTCTCCCTCTCTCGCGTGGGTTTCTTCCTCACCCAGCCGACCTCCCCTCTTCTTCTCCCTCTGTTGGCGATTTTGAAACTCCAAAGAAACAACCATGGCAGCTCACCTTCTCAAGCTTGCCCAAGCTTTATTAAAGCTCCAAATCAAAAACAAATTACATATTTGAACTCCCCTCATCATTCTCTACAATTCTATCTTTTCAAAATTCGAAAAGGAAGAACTTCATCTCCATGGGTTTTCCCCATTCAAAGAGAAAATGGTACCAAAGTAAAGCTTGGAGTCTCCTCTCTCCATTAAGGTAAAAATCTACATGAAAAACTCATGTTTCTTTCATCTTCTTTTACAACCGATTCCTACCCCCATGTAATACTCTACTTTCTCTCTCTCGTTTAAGCAAAATTACAACCTTGCATTGGTGGTGGAATCACCTTCTCAAACCAAGGGCTAAAACCCCTCCTAAAACACTCCAAAGGTAAACCCTAGAATTTGTGATTTGAACATTTTAATGCATTAGTGTTAATGTAAGGGTTAGTATGTTAATTACACTTATTTTGTGTGTATTGGGTGATGGGAATGGAGTTTGGCAACTCCATTCCCCATATTGCCGATTTGTGCAAGAAAGAAAGAAAGAGGAGGATTGGAAAAGAAAAGAAGGAAATATAAGCTTAAGGTAAGAGCTCCTTCCTAATGTTAAATTTTAATGCATTAGAGTAATGGGAAAGGGTAAACTAATTAAAGAACCCAAACTATTATATTAGAATTGTAGTTATGGAAGTTTGAGTATTTATGAGCAAGTATTTGAATTGTAGGCCTTGGGGCCAAATAATTGTGCATGTGTATTAGTATTGTGGTTTGAGGAGTAAAGATGTATTGGTATTGTAGTTGATGGAGTATTGATGTATGGAGATAATGTTTTGAATGCTGGTAGGACCCTTGTAAGGGTGTGGCTAGAATAGGAATGATTTTGGTGAAAAAGTGTGGACGAGGATAAGTAGAAATTGTAGGTGAACTATGGCGAAATTTTAGTAGGAGTTGTGCATTGAGAATGACTTGGTGAATGGGAAAACCAAGGAGTGTATTTGGGATAGTAAGGATATTTAGTAATCATGGAATGGTAGTTATAGTATAAGAATGAAGAGGAGTAAAAATTTGTAGCAGGAAGTATTGGAATGTGTTGGAGAAACAAGGAAGGATTAATGTGTAAGATTTAGCAAAATGAGTATGGTATTGAGTAAGGCTTTGGGTTGAGTGTAATGCAAATGAGGCAAAGGAAGAGCCATAGGAATAATGGGAAGAAGGAAGGAGAAAATCTGTAGCATTTGTTGAAGAGCAAAACTGTAACATGAGGAAAATTGGACAGTGGAGTGTATTTTGTAACAGATTTTGATAGAGGTGGATTAGGCTAGTTTTGAAATACCCCAAACCTAGTTATGTTGTTTAAACACTAAAATAAGGTGTAGTAAGACTAAAAAGAGTCTTAGAAATATTAGTAAGCAATTTAAACCTTAGGAAACACAAAATGTGCTTTAAGGTCAATAAGAGCCAAATGTGCTCTAAGCTTGGGATAAGCTTGGTTAAGACCTAATGAACTTACCAAGACCTTATTTATATACTAATGAACATATTAAACCAATTAGCAAAGAAAACCAAGCTTGAAAACAAGTTAAAACACAAAATGTGCTTTAAGGAGTCTTAAAGCACATTTTTGAAAAATTGTCTTGTAAATGAGTTTTGAATGGCTAAATGTCCATCATTACTCTTTAATTAACATGTGTACTATATAGTATCACATTTGGAAGTCTATATCAATGGGAAATCAAAAATTTCACTTCTATGTGCCTTGTTTTTATGAATAGTAACTTTAATAAGCTAGTTTGTAACATAGGTTATTATAAGTAATTAAATTGACAAATAAAGACTAAAATACCCCTTACGTAATAAAGGGGGGTCGGTTTTCTTATGGGATGACTCATCCCCTTGTTAATTTAATAAGATAAAAAATGGATAAAGTAAATCACTATTTACTTTACTTAAATATCTAAACAAACTCACTTATCTTCATTCTCTTCATTTCCCACCGTCTCCAACTTCATCTTCATGCTCTCTCACGATTTTGCTACAGCACCACCATCAAGACCAACTTCCATTGTCATTATCTCCTAGCTCACTTAACCAAATCAAAAACAAACACCACCATTCTCTTCCTCTCATCAAGCTCTTCATTCCTATCTTCTCAAAACATCAAGACCACCATTTCGGTGCCATGGAGTTCCACCATTGAAGGAGCTTGAGCTTATATTTCTACATATTATTGATCTCCTTTGCTTCTAGGTAAGGAATCTCAAAGAAAAATGATGTTTCTTCCATGTCTTTATCTTGACCGAAAATCACTCTTAATGGTGCCCTTATGTTGCTTTGTTCTAGCTTCATTCCAACCTTTCATGGACTAGGTGGAGTCCTCTCTTGACACATATCTAAACTCTCTTCAAGTTTCAAGGTAAAACAATCATCTAAATGTTCTAAGACAATATGTGTATTTAGGGTTACAATGAGATGAAGCACAAGCTTGTATACTCATTTCATTACTTGTACATTGTTTAGAAGTTGACAAACAACCAAACATCCTTACCGGTTTTATAAGGAAACAAGAAAGAAGTTGTGAGGAAAAGAGATAAATATGCTAACCTAATGTAGTTTAATGCCTTAGGAGAAATGAGCTTATAATGCTTGTTAAAATTACCTAAAGAGCAAATGGTAAATGACTTAGTGAAATGTTCTCAAGGAGACTAGTAAAAGGACATATGTGTTGTTGTATGTATTTGCAGGTCAAAGGCATATATATTGTGGAAATTCAGTGTTTAAGGTTTAAGCATTTTAAGGGCCTAAGTGCCATGCAATTTAAATTATGCACTATATTGTAATGTAGTGTAATTTGGGTGAAACTTGTGTGTGAGAGTGTTCTTGGTGAATTTAGGTGTTCTTGTGTGCTTAATGGAGAAAACAATGTGTTTTGGCTTAGTAATGTTCTAGGAGAACCCATGTCAAAAATTAGGTAATGTATAGGAGGTTATAAGTGTTTAAGAGAATTTTGGGAAACTAGGAAGTCTTGGGAAGGGCTAGGTATTTTACTAGGAAAGAAACTATTATTAAGATGTTTTAGAGGCAAAAAGGCTAGACATTGTCTTGAAGGTTTTAGAATACAGTGGGTGTTTAGGAATACAACAAAGTCATTTTGGAGTTGTTCTAGGACTCATGCAACTTTGGTAAACAAAGAGAAGGAATAAACTTGTAAGAGGAACTACAAGAATGACATAAGGATTTAGGTGTAAGAAAAGATGCTTGAGAGGTGATGTGTAAATGGTGAGGAAATATTTTGGTATAATGGCTACAATAGGCATGAAACACCATTTAGAAACTTAAGGAGAAAATACTATGAGTGTTAGAGGTTTGGGTGGAAATTGGTCAAGTATTTAAAGGCTTAGAAATTGAGTGTTTTGCCTTGTCCGAACATCCGTCCGGACATGGACGTTTGGACAGGCCCTGTTGCGTAAAAATTTCCAGAGTCTCGACTTGTGTCCGACCTTGGGAAGTCCGGACACAAGTTTGGACATACCTGCTTCTTCTTTCAATTTCATCTCGACCCATGTCCGAACTTCCGAAGTCCGGACACAGGTTCGGACAGGCGTCTGTTTTCAGTTTTGAGTCTTGACTTACGTCCGAACTTGGGAAGTCTGGACACAAGTTCGGACAGGCCACTGTATGGACCAAAAACTTTGTTTTAAGGTAGAAAACGATGTCTAAAAATGGTGATTAGCTTGTAATGATAGTATGAGGTTGTTTAAGGTAAGTTGGTGAGTTATAATGGCAATTAAAAGGGTGAAAAGAAATAACAAGTGTGAAAGTAAAATAACTAGAAATGTAAAGTAATAAACTACTGACGAACAAGTACGTTTAATTAACCGACGTTATTAATCATGTATAGGGGTGACCCACGGTGGAAACAAATCGAAGCAAGGACCAAGGTATGGTTTTCTTGCAGTCTGTTGCCTACCGGTTTACACCGGCTTGTGTGTTGTTTGTTTTTCTGTGTGTTAATGACTTTGTAAGATTAAACCATGTAAAGAGTTTACAGTTGTTAAATATTATTATGTTGATAAGTATGACTCTCTCTTCCCTTGTGTGTGTCTAACAAGACTTGATCTATTATTGTGAATTGTTTATTGAGTTCAATGATGAACTACTAACAAGTGCTAACGGGGGAAGTGAGGAGTCCGGTCTGTTCCGGCCACGCATGTGAGTATGGGAGTCGATGTCATAACCGGTTCGATTCTCTTTGTATGTTATGGTTGTTTTCCAATTTGGTTTCCAACCTTCCCTTTAGCTTAACCAAGGCTATTTTACTGACTCACGTCGGGCCACAGGGGCATACTATGTGTTGTTTCGGTGTGCTTGGGTGACTATATCCGAGACACCTTGTGTTAAGTTATCCGTTCAATCTAACAGGACGGTAACGAGTTATGTAACGAGCTTAGCATGAGTATGGCAACGTTCTCTAGGCTCTCCATGGGAACTAATTGTATTGGTTCACTTCCTAAATGGAATTGTTCTTGTGTGTTATGTGTGATGTTGTGTACAATACCCATGTTATGATATATGTATATGTTGAGTGTTTTAAAATGAATGCCATGTCATCATGACAATTAGTTGCGCGCATCCAGGTAGCCGATGGGCTGCGCGTTAACCATACCAGCCAAGGGTTGCTGACCCCCTCGGGGGCTCCATATTTCTTATACTGCAGGATGAGGATCGAAGAAGCGGAATGGCTTTAGATTCTAGGATGCAGGATCACTTTTGATTACTTTTGGATGTTGGGCCCGGGATGCGCATGTGCTCCCGTGGCGTTATATATTTTGGTTGTGAACAGTTTACAGTGATGGTTTACAGTAAAGGATGTAAGTAAATACTCGGTATTGTGTTTATGTATATATGGTTATTAGTTCTATGCTCGGGAGTCTGATCATCAGACCGATACACTTGTATTTATTCAGCCTTGTTAACCACGTGGGTGGTTGACGGCGTTGTAGCACCAATCGTTTAGTTATTGTTCAGTTGTTTAGATTCCGCTGCGATTTCAAGTAATGTTATGTGCGTAGTAGGGGTGTTACAAAAAGTGGTATCAGAGCGAAGTATCGCTCTGATGGCAAGAATACCGAGCTTAGGGATATACCGAGTTAGGAAATCTAACCATAGTTACCTAAGAAAGCAGTTGTGAGAAGGTTAACCACTAACTAACTGTGGAAATACCTTATTGTCGGGAAGATGATACAACCGTTGGACCGATAAGTGTGCAAGCATATTGCTAATGAATGTTCATGTGAATTCAGATGTCAGGTCGACCGAGAGGTAGAGGCCGCGGACATGGTACTGGAGATACGGGTGACCAGGGCGAGAATACTACGGCTCAGGTTATGGCTGAGGCAGTAGCAGCCGCCGTAGCCCAGATGGTACCCCAATTGGTAGCTGCGATACAGCAGCAGCAGCAAGGCGGTGAGGGTCAACAAGGGCCATAACCGCAACCACAGCCGCGCGAGACCAACTGGGTCAAGGCGTTGGCGGATCTGAGACCACCGTCGTTCAGTGGGGAGACCGACCCTAGTAAGCTGGAGGCGTACATCTCCGAGATGGAGACCGCCTTCGAGACCTTGGACGTTCCTGCTGGTGTCAAGGTCCGACTAGCCGCTTACTATCTGAAGGGATCGGCTCAGACATGGTGGAAGCTGGTAAGGGAGGGAAGAGTTGGTGATCCTACCTTCTAGTGGAGGGAGTACACGGCCCTACTGCAAGCCAAGTACTACCCTATTCACGTCCAGGAGGCCAAGCGCCTAGAGCTTGACAGTTTGAGACAGGGAGACAAGATGACAGTCAATGAGTACTACACCGCTTTTATCGGACTCATCCATCTGCTGCCGGATCTGGGCTACTCAGACCGGATTTTAGTGAACCGTTTTTACAACGGGTTGAGTTACCGTCTACGCTACGGCATGGGGCCGAGCGGGTATACCACCTTGCAGGTAATGAACTACAGTATAAGTGAATGAGTATGTATAGTATGTTAATATGATGTGAATTTGTTTGGCGGGGCATAACTGACACCCTAAATATAGGAGTGCTACCATGCCGCTGCAATTGTGGAGATCACCGTCCGTCTGAGTGAAATACCCCAAATCTAATTAATATTATTAAACCATTATTTAATGGAAAATAATCCTATTATAAATCATTTCACGTACGCATGCAAACCCATGCATGAGAACGTTACGTAAAAACAGTCGTTTCTCCATAAACGCTAAAACGCCTTAGAAGCATATGGTCAAACATGACCTTGTATGACCCTCTAATATTCAAACCAAATGGTCATACAATTATTATATGAATATATAAATATATTCCCTAAGCTATATTCAGTCAAAAACGCAAAACGCTCGGGAGTGCTCACGCACGCCCTTTAAAGCACGAAAAGTCCGGAGGAGTGCCGAGGTGGCACGAACTCCTATAAAATTAATTCCTAGAGTTCCTAACATCATTATTAATCATTCTAAAGAGAACCCACGAAGTGGTTTCACAAAATTCAGCAAAAACCACAGGAGGATTTCTTAGCGCTCCTTTTTGCCCGGGTATGTCCCGATGGCCCGTAAATTATGTCATGGGTTGATGTAACCCCATATAACCCAATTTAACATCTTAGTATATGTTTATTTACTATAATAAGTGTTTACAAACACTTGGAACTCATAAAAACAATTAGTTCCCCAAAAGTTCCTTAGAGCACAAAAACACACCTGCGGGTGTCACGAAAATGCGTTTTACGCAATTGCCTTGTAGCTTTTGACATGCCACGAATTGGTAATCTTAAAAAGGGTTAAAATGACCTTCTAAATCAGTTGGTGTGACTAGTCAACAAGGTGCTCTATAGGGGCCGATTTTAAGAGCAAAAACTAGTATAAAATTTGCTTTAAAAGTTTATAAAAGGCTTAAAACATGATGACTCATCATCCCATGTGTTATATTACTTAATGTCAAAGTATATAGGTCTCATTGGACCAGAGAGCTGTCGAAATTAGGCCATGGAATAAGGCCATGTGAGCTAGATACAAAACAAATGGAAAAAGGCAAAAAGTAGATCTAGAATTCACTTTTTTGATTCCTTCTTTTCCATGTGACCTAACATGCTTGTCCTTAGCTCTTCATTACCGATTGGGAAGCTTCAAATAACCCTTGAATTCGGACATATACAAGAGAGGAAGAAGACAAGCTTAACTTAGAAAAATCAAAAGAAGATACCTTACCTTTTTCTCACCTTGTCTTCTAGTTTGCATTATTTTTGCTCCACCTTGCCTTGTCCTCCATTATGGCCGATTTCAATGCTGGAAAAGAGGGCATTTATTGAGCCAATAACTCATTGAATAAACTAAGGAAAAGTATAGTCATTTGACATTAAGAATTAAGAAAACAAAAATCAATTCCAAGTCACTCTCTTCTTGCATTTACGTGAGCTAGGTCTCACTTTCCTTCTTGCACTTCACACCTCCGAATGTGGTAAGCTCCCTAGCTCTCTCTTCTAGCTTCATCTTCTTCCTTTGAAGCTCTTAAGTCCATTAATGGAGTTTTAGCTTCTATCTTCATCTTTAAGGTAATTTCCTAGCATTTCTTGGCAAGTCTTGAGGCAAAACTCTTCCTAGCTTAACAAGGTGTGTTCGGCATCAATTAGTTCTCCAAGGAGATTGTCCAAACCAACATTAAACCAAGGAGCATCTCAAGGTTATCTTAAGGAAAATTTGTTCTTCATCCACCTTAGGAGTGCCGAATTCATAAGGAGAAAAGTCTAAGTGGAGCATCAAAATTTCCTTGGAGAAAGCTTGGAGATTCAAGAGGAGTTCAAGCACTTAACCACCTTTGTTAAGAAGTAAGTTTACTAAGTAAATCTTTATGTTATAAGCTTTTTAAGCTTCTAAAAATTATACAAAAATTATGTACATCTCCTAGGTTTATTAAGACCGAAACTATATGGTATTATATGCCAAAAATATAATCTATAACTTATATAGAAAATATTTACCTTAAGACACATTTTTGTGTCACAAAATTTATTTATGTTACAAATAAATTAGGGCCGAAACTTCAAGGGCAAAAATGCTTATTTTTTAGCTAAGAATTTATATAAGACATTACAATAATTTTTACATGAGTTATATAACTCCTATGAATTTATGTATAATTATTATGACATATAAATCCACTTTTATATACTATATGGTCACCAAATAAATATGGCCGAATGTATTAGTTGATAAATAGGTATTAATGACTTACTTAGGTATATAAACTTATATCATAAAGTTTGATGAATTAAAAATATCTTATTAGAGCTTAAATGGCTAATTAATTAAGTTAAGTGGCTTAAATGTAATTTTTACAAAATTTAGTGTATATATTGTGAAAGCCGAGAGCTAAAGGGGTATTTGGTGAAATTATAATATAATATAAGGTTAGGAATTAAGTTTATGAATTTTAGATAATTTAAACAAGTGTTAAAATAACATTTTATTAAGTTTTGGGCTATTATGTAATTTATAAAAGTTGTTATGAAAGTTTAGAACATAAAAAGGGGCGAATTCATAATTAAGAGATTTATTAGGCTCACCTTTGAAATTTTGAGGAATTATATTGTAACACCCCTACTCTAATCGACTCCTAATCATCTTACTTAACAATATAATCGCAGCGGTAATCTCAACAAGTCAACTACTGGTGTCACCGTTCTTACTCGCCCATACGAGTAATAACGTACTTCCTGATATATTCTTACATACGAAACATTTTCTCGCAGTGACAACAAGAGATAGATCTAAACTTCCCAAACCAAAATATAATACATTCACAGTGAGCTTTCTAAGTGTCCAAAACCTATACACGTTTCTAGATTCGTATCAAAATGCAACAGTGCATGTTCGAATAACTGTAATCATACTACCCGCGCGTCACTCTCTTTGCCGGCACCGGAAGTTGCATACCTGCAAAAATGGTAGTTTGTGGTATGGAATCAGCCCCCGCTGAGTATGTTATTACCTGACTGTCATGCACCCTCGGACCATTCAGTTATTTGGTCGAGAGCATGCACACCATTTTCATGCAAATAGTTTAATATTAGAACTGTAAAGCAACATTATATTTTGCAGTAAACTCAAATAACAAATAAGCCCCCGGCTCCACACATCGCATCGTAATAGACCACTGAAAGCGTTATAACGCTTATATGAGTATGTAGACTCCACTCCAACAACACCCGAAAGTTCATAGTTGAGTACGTCGACTCGTTCGAACAATCCACAAAATCCACACACGAGCACAGTGACTCGACTCCTCCAGTTCACACACAGATATAAGTACAGTTTATTTAATTAATCAAATTCACAACACACACTTATGAGTACAACGGCTTATACAATCAACACCACCAACATACCACACATAACCACACAGCATAACCAATGAACAACAAGGCGAAACAATGAGAATTATAAACGAGTATGAACTCTCGTCTTTGGCACGCACGCCCAAATAATGTTCGCCTAATGTACGAGTTAATAAAATCGTTCGTAATTGTTCAGTCATGTCTAATGACAGCGTCTCATTAGAACGACGTGTCTCTAAGTTACCCATCTCTTTGGCGGGTCACCCACGGCAGTAGCCACTCCAGCGGTAGAGTCTCCGTCCTACGAACAATCTGTAGTTCGTTGGAAATCTATGCTGATACTTACGGTTACCACACGGTATCCTAGTATCATTAATGGACCACATTTCACAGCAAGAGCCACATCCTCTTGATAACTTATCTATACCATCGCATCGTTTTATTACTTTCCTTAACACAATAGACTAAGGTCGTTAGTCCAATCCTGAGTATGTCGACTCGGGATCCAGTGTTAGATACGAGAGCGGCGTTAAAGAGGCCAATGCTCCGTATATAAGTCTCAGATAATATATATATCTTATTATCCTGATGCTACAACGTTTACTTACGTTCCTTATGTTACACATACAAGATAGCATCACTGCCGCTAGTCGTTTTATAATATGTTCATATACGAACGGTACTGTTATCGCATGACAGTAATAGTAAAGCAGCATTTATACATAACTCAAGCATATTAATTCACACAAGCAGACATTCAATCTTATCACAGATTTTCACACAATGTCTGAACTGAGGAAGTCCTCAGAGACAATCAAGCCACATAAATAACATACCGTTCACCCTGGTGTATTACGGTGGAGTATGAATCAGCAAGATCCTATGCTCCGTGTGTCGTCTAACAGTCTATACAATACATAATGCTACTGATTAGCATACTGTATAACAACACAAAATTCTACGGTACCCCGTACCGTCACTAATAACTCCCGGTTAACCCCCGTTATTAACTGTCAATGTTGGTCGGGCTTTCGGTTTAACTCGAGATTGGAAAAGTGTTACATCACATGCGTAGTCTTATCTCGTATATTAACATACTTATTGTTGGACTTGTTATCGCATGTAACTTAAACATATATTTGTAGATCGTATAGTTTGTTTCTCTATTGCATGTATGATTCTTCGACATGCACTATACATCTCACCTTAGTATTTATTTTTCTAAGGTTAGTTTTTCCAAGTGTAATGTTGTATAATTCATATGTACAAATACTTTGCATTATAAATCCTTATTATTTCATGTACACTCTTAACATTAGAATTCCTTATCCAATGTTTATAATTCCTTTCCCTTCATCTCATATCATTTTAATTGTGGTAAACATAGTTATTGAACTATACTATATTTTCCACACTATGACATATATTTATTTATATATATGCATTATAGGGCTATTTATTATATGGTAAGTCATTATAATATATATTCATTCTTTTGATGAATACCTCTTATATTATAAATGTTATAGCTCTTATAACATAAAAACCATATTATAAATTTCATTCCAAAATAGTAATATTTCCGAACAGCACCTATAATTCCCAAATATTTACAAAATCCACCACATAATTTATATAATTTATATAATGTTATATTATAGTTATATAACATATTATGACATTTAAGTCATTAAAACAATTATAACCTATAGTTATATTTTGTTATGAAATCCAAACAGCACTTAAACTCTCGGTTTTTAATTAATTCCCACCAAATTCCATAATTTACAAATCAATCCCAAAATATATTCCATTGTTACACTTATAATGTATACCTTATTTATAATCCTTAAACCTTAAATATTATAACCCATAGTTATAATTTCTCCAAAATACCGAGCAGACCCCATGGTCTTTTTAAATTTAATTTCCACCACTTAACTTTCTATTTTCACCAATTTACTCCATTTTTAAACATATAGTTTCTAATATCACCAAAACTATATACTATACATATATCTTCATAAAACCTTATATATAATCCCAAAAATTACCATACCATACCAAAAGGTTATAAATATCATTATTAATCTTATACTTTCTCTAAATCTCGGTTTTACCACATATGTTACCCATGTGTAACAATGTTATGAAATATCTTATAGTATACCTAGATAATTCATATAAACTCCAAATTTACCCAAATCAACTTCTAAAAATCCCTAATAATCTAAGGTTTGTACTAAGCTCCATTTAGTACCCCTAGTTTTCGGAAATCACAATACCACCCCGAGACTTATAAATCTTTTACAATTTAATTACTATCTTAATATAAGGTAGTATTTTAATTCCTTAAATTCTCCAAACTTGGTCAAGGTCTCCTACATAGTCAACTTTGACTAATACCAATTGGGACCCAAACTTTCGGTAATTACCAACAACACCCCATACTTTTCTATTTTTACAATTTTTACCCAAAACTTAATAAAATGTTATACTTTTATTAAATTCATTTAAAAACCCTAAATTGCTCTAAATTACCCACGGATTTTCTAATTCCTTAATAATTACGAATTGGCCCCAACTTTAATTATAAGCATAAATAAAACTAAATAAGCTTATAAACTTAAATTAAAATGGCCTAATGACATGGCCTTATTACAACCTGATCTTGCAAAATAAATTACACAATAAATGTCTCAAATATAAGCATATATATTCGGCCTCTCCATGGTTTAATTATTTTCCACATAATGTCATAATTGACCATTATGTTAATTAAATCTCTTAAATGACTAGCTTAATTTATCTTAGCCATTTTTTTTACATTTTTAGGTCAATATGACCTATATATGTATATTCACTCTCGGCCATATATATATATATTTAAAGATTACAAAAATCATAAGTTTAAGGTGTTTATACCTTGATTTATCCTTGTATAGGCTCGGTCACTTGTAGGAAAATTCACCACTTGATTTAGACATGTTTAATACACAAAAACAAGATATGGTTACACTCCAAGCTTGAGCTTAACCATAAGGAATAATTAATGTAAGATTTAAGGCAAAAATCACCTTAAAAATGCGAGGGAAGTTCTAGGCATTTTCGACCTGAACCAAACACACCACAAGGTGTTAGATCCACCATATTGACATAGGAAATAGTTAGATCTCGAAATACTACCTTGTTATTAGGTTTTACCTTGGAAAAATGCCTTAAAAGAGAGTATTTCTCTTGGATCTCGGTCACCCTTGCTCCAAATGACTAACCAACAGATTCTACATGAAAAGGAGAAGAAGATGAGGCTATGACCAAAGTTTCACAGCCAAACTCGAAGGGAATCAAAAGTTATGAGCTTAAAGCACATTTTTACCTTAAAATGTAGATTTGAACAACCTTGGTCCCTCTACTGGTCTCAACCGAGTTTAGCTCTTGTTCTAACCTTAGAACACTGAGAATAAGCCATAGGAATAGATGAGCCACGAAATTTAGGTGTTGGTGGTGAAGAGATGAAGAAAAAGAGCCAAAAATGACATTAAAACACTTACATTAGGAGCTTAGGAGCTAGGTTTGTCTTCCAAGCTCAAGAACAAGTCTTGAGAGCTCCAAGGAAGAAGGAGAACTCGGCTGGGCAGTGTGGAATCGGACAAGGAAGGAGAAAGGTGGGAAAAGTAAGTAAAGTTTGAAATAATGTAAAAAGTAACATTATTTTCTAAAAGTAAATGCATTAGGTAGCATTATTGTCAATCAAGGAAATTATGCAGCCTCCTCTCTTATTGCCAGCCGGCTGCCATGGTCCAAGTGGGTCAATTAGTTGACCATTGACCATACTTGGTCAATTTGACTCATGCGGGCCCCACTTTAGGGTTTTATTAATATTTTAATATTAAATTTGTAAAAATTCGTAAATTTCTGGAATTAAATTCCTAATATGATATAATATGATTATATATCATATTTAAGGATAATTATAATTTTTAAGCCCATCAAAAATCAATTTAAAAGGCAATCTCACAAAAACGTGCTTTAAGGAGTTTTAGCGCACATTTTTGTGTCACAGGGTGTTCCTGAGCTTAGTTCTCTTTGAGAATGGTTTTATTGTGTTCCTTGATTCATTATAATACTTAGGAGTCCACTCTGGATCCTATTTGAGGTTATACAATCTTTATGGTGTCTTAAAGCACATTTTTGGCTTTACCGATCTTAAGGCGTGTTTTGCCTTGTTGAGATCTTTTAGATTGTTCCCCAATAATATTTAGATGTTTAATAATCATCTTAGATCATTAATAGATCATTTAATTATATTTTAAAGATTAGGGGTATTTCATATATATTTAGACTTTATTTTATAAGTCATTAAGAAGTTATTATAAAGTTTTGGGGTGAAAATGTAATTAATGGAGAGTTCAAGACCAAAGCCGAATTATTTGGGGTTAGTTTGGTAATTTAAGAATTTATATATATATATATATTCGGCATTTATGGAGAATTAAAATTAAAACTATAGTTTATAAGGCATTATGCAAAGTTTATAAGGTTTTGTGGTTAAATTGTAATTATGGGAAATAAAATATTATTGCCGAGAATTTAAGGGGCTAAGTTGTTATTTTTGAAAGTTATAGTACTTAAAAGCTATATACCAAAATATTAGTGTGACAATGTAATTTAGCTAAATAAGAAGTTAAAACTCTATAATATAATGAGATTAGAATTTAAATATAAAGTTTATGAATTAATGTGGTTGATTTATAAATAACCGAAATATAAGGGTAATAATTTAGATTTAAATAAATTAGGTCCTATATGGATATTTTGAGGAATTAGAAGAAAGAATTTTAATTAAAGGAATTATGGAATTAGAACTATGGCTTATGTAGTTATAAGGAAGTTAAAAAGAAACAATAAGTATTGTTTATGACTAAAAGGAGAGTAATGAGATTATAAGAATATTATGTCATTGTAAGACATTTAAATATAGTTAGAAAATTATAAGTTGTTATGTCACTTAGACAATTAAAATAAACAACAAATATAGTACAGATATATGAATACCTATATGTACATTAAAGGATTTATAATAAATAAAAAAGGAATAACAAATAAGTTATACATTAAATCATGAGGTAATTAAAAGAAATAAACCTCACATGAAATAACAAAATAAGAGATTTGTTGAAAGATCCAATAGGATCATTTATAAGGGTAACATAAATTAACCCTCTCAGTTAATCCTATTCTAGGTTTGTACTTGTTGACCAGACGTTGACCGGAATTAAACAAGTACAGTCTACGTGAACGGTATGGGATTCTTGCACCTGTTTTCTACCGGATTACACCGGCTTGTGTGCTATCTGTTGTTTGAATCAACGACCAAGAATAATAATGTAAACTGTTGTTTTACTCTTGCACACTGTGGTATTATTTTATGTGCGTGAATGATGCTGACTACTACGTGTATGTCCCACGCATACAAACACTACTATACCAGTGGATTAAATACGCGTTTCAGTATACCGAGGACTTGTACTCAAGTCTCTCACTAACTTCACTTTATAACACGTCATTATATCCTAAACGTTGATAATTGACAATACACATTTGTTCTTTGTTTAACGTCTTTATATGACACTTAACAACTCTATACTACGAGAACGAGGAGCCCAGTTTGATCTGGCCATGCATGCTACAGGAGCTGTCCTGTCTCAGGTCGTCTCCTATCTACGTCGCGACGGAACTTTCAGTTGGGAGGAAGACTCTATTCCTCCCGGGTTTCTAATGCCCTTCAGTTTGAGGAAGACTTCATTCCTCTAGTGGGATTCTATTTCCCACCTCTCAGTTCAGGGTTTAACTACGTTTCTCCTGGGGTTTTTATACCCAACCTTTCAATCTTAACGAGGTCACTATACCTCCACTATTTAAGATATTCAGTTATACCTGTCAGTCCCATTGTGTGGACCCGACTATCACTAAAGAGATTTCAGTTCAGCTAACTTGACCTTCTACAGTCTTGTTCTATGTGACATTATTGTCCTTGTCTGGATACTTGTTATTATCAGACTATGCTTGTTTACAGCTTTATATAAAATGAACTGCATGTGTTCGACAAAGTGTTGGTGTGGCCCGGTAGACTAGATGGGCTGCACGTTTTCCATACCAGCATTGTTTGCTGAGCCCCTTTGGGGCAACACCCCATTTTTCAGGTACCTGAAGTTGAGAAGATTACCACAACCGATGTGGTATGGGGTAGATTCAAGCTATGGAGTCTTCTTAGACATTTGTTTTTACTTAATATTTTACATTTGAGTTTGATTCCTAGTATCTCGGGTTGTATTCGTATTCAGACCGTGACTTTTGGAGATTGTATTTGGAGTTAGCCTTGTTGGTCACAAGGGTGGCCACGCCATTGTAATACCCCCCGCCCGTGTTGTATTTATTTCCGCTGCAGTTATATTTATTTGGGAGTGATCGCCGTTTAGTTATTGGAATTCGGGTTGGGGTGTTACAAAAAAGTGGTATCAAGCGTTGTTACGCCTGGATACAAGGATACACCGAGATTAGGATTTCTAAGATTTAGATTAGGGTTGAGAGATAGTATTGAAAGGAGTTTAAGTTAGTTTTACTTAGACTACTATCCAAGACCAAGATTTTGACCACAGTGCCTAATATACCTCAACATCCTGCAGATGTCAGGAAGAGGAGGACGACGTGGACAGGCTGATGAGGAGCCAAACTCATGCTGGCAGACATTGCTACCTTACTCGCTCAGGCATTTGCACAGGCGGTTGCAACAGCAGCAGCATCTACCTCCACCACCCACCACCCAGGGAGAGAGACTGGGTGAGAGTTTGGCTGATCTGAGGCCGACGCATTCAAGGGGCACTGATCCTGCTCACTTAGAGACCTACATCATGGAGATGGAGACAGCGTTCGAGACGCTTGCATCCAGCTAGGGAAAAAGTAAGACTTTCTGGCCTATTTATAATCTGAAGGATGCATCAGCTAGAGATTGGTGGAACATGGTGAAAGCCGACCACCTGGATGACCCACATAGCTTTTACTTGGGGACATTACACTGCACTACTGAGAGGCAAATACTACCCGGCCCACACCAGAATGGTGAAGACTAGGGAGTTTGACGCCTTGGAGCAGACGGGGAAAATGACCGTGGATGAGTATTATGCCAAGTTTACTTCACTACTCCGGCTACTACCCGGGATAGGATACTCGGACCAGGTGTTGGTCGACCGGTTCTACGGGGGACTGAGCCCTCGACTCCAGTTTGGGATGGGACCAACCATCCCTACCAGTTTACAGGTAAAACAGGAGAGACATAAACCAGTTGAAAATTTTATTACCTACTATACCCCGTCATGGGAGAATTGGAGATTAATACCTTGAGATTTCAGGAATGCTATCATGCCGCCTCCGTGGTGGAGATCACTTGTAAGAGAAGGGATGCTTTGAGCACCCAAAAGAGGAAGGACGGACCTGGTGGCGAAGATGCCAAGCAGGGGAACTCCAACAAGAGGAACAAACCCTATCAGAAAGGCCAGGGGTCCTATCAAGGGAAGGGGAACCAAACTACTGGGAACCCCCAGTCAGGAACCTACGGAGCGGCAACTCCATAGAAAACCTACCCACCTAAGGGTTCTGGACATGGCTCAAACACGGGCCAGAAGTATGTCCGCCGATTCAACTGTAAACAGTGCGGAAAGGATCACCCCGACGTAGACTGCCAAGGGGAGAAAGTCATGTGCCGCTACCGTCAGATACTCGGGCATCGTGCCTTCGAGTGTATCCGAAACCCGGAGAGCAGGAACTACCGTCCGGGAGCAAAACCAAACACAGGCCAAAAGAATGGAGCTAGCGATACTCGCCCTCCACCAACAAACCAAGCTCAGGGGTATAAGGGCAAAGGCCCAGCATCGGGACCCGCCCTACATGTCATGGACCGCTCGGATGAGGCTGGTCCTTCTACCAACCCAGGTATTTCTAAACCATGTGAACCTGTTATTGAGCAATGGATGATGTGAATGAGTGCTTGCATACCTTGATTGCCTAATTGAGTAGGAAAGAATTAGTAAGACTCACTAGTAAAATTTAAACCACGTAGGAAGCTATAAGATATGCTTTCCTATCCCCTCACCGCCCTCCCTGGAGGAAAACATTATCAAAGTACAAGAACCAGGGAACGAACAATGTAAGGTTATCCAACCAGGTTTGATATTACTCAAAGGATACCTAACACCGGAGACACAAATGGCAATCATTAGAAAATGTCACGAATTGGGAGCAGGACCAGGAGGGTTCTACACTCCAGAATTTCCAGGAGGATCAAAAATGAAGCTGAAGATGATGTGCTTAGGGAAGGATTGGAATCCTTACTCAAAAACCTACCAAGATACAAGAAATGGAGATGGAGCACAAGTACCAAAAATCCCAGAAGAATTTTTACCAATTGTGGAACAAGCAGTTAATACAGCTCAACAGCTAGAAGAAGATCCAGTTCCCAATCTAAGGGCTGATCTATGTATCATCAACTTCTATGAAGAAGGAGGCCGCTTAGGACTACACCAGGACAATGATGAAACAAAAGGGTCCCTTGAACAGGGGATACCAGTATTGTCTTTGTCAATTGGAGATGACGCAGAGTTCCTTTATGGCGAGCAGAAGCGTGTGGACCTTGCAAAGAAAATCATATTGAGTTCAGGAGATGTTTTAGTAATGGGTGGAAAGTCAAGGTTGCTATACCATGGAATTAAAAGGATTAAATTAAACACAGCACCTTCGACAGTGATAAACACCACTCACATGAAACCAGGAAGATTAAGTTTGACTTTTAGAAAGTACTAGTATTGTAATTGTTTGGACATCTGAAAGGAGATCATCTCATCAATGAAGCATTATTGTTATGAAAGTGAATGTCTTTAGACCCCATCATATATCAAAGTACTTACTCAGATTCTGTTATTAGGTTATGCTAAGGAGACGGAAGGTGCCTTAAGTATACTTACTGAGGAGGAGGCCAGCAAGGGCGGCTCGATCCTCACTGGTACCTTTCCGGTTAATGGAGTGGATGCATTAGTACTGTTCGACTCCGGAGCCTCACATACTTTCGTTTCGCCTTCGCTTGCGGGGAAGTTGGGGCTAGACGCTGTAGGGTTACCTGATTTTAAGGTGGCACTCCCGTCTAAGGAGAAGATCAGTTGCACTCGTCTTTATAGAGGAGCCACTATCATTAAGGAGGAGGAATTTCCTATTGACCTTATTGAGTTCAGAGGTCTAGGATTCGATGTTATAGCCGGGATGGACTGGCTGGGGCGGCACAGAGGCCGCATTCTTTGTGCAGAGCGCAGGCTGTTACTTAAGAGCCCATCAGGAGTGACAGTATCTTACCGTCAGAGCCCTAGAGCACCGTCTATAAAGTTATATCTGCTATGTCCATGTACAAGCACGTCAGGAAGCAGAAGGAAGTATACCTATGCTATGTTCAGATGTAGAGCACGACCCTGATTTTGATCCAGCTATGCCAGTGGTGTCGGAATTTCCAGATATTTTTCCAAAGGAACTTCCAGGCTTACCGCCATCCAGAGAGGTAGAGTTCTCCATCGAATTACTACCAGGTACCGGTCCCATAGCTAAGGCACCGTACCGTATGGCACCAGCAGAGATGGCTGAGCTGAAGGAGCAGCTGAAAGATTTATTGGACAAGGGATACATACGACCTAGCGTATCTCCTTGGGGAGCACCAGTCCTATTTGTGAAGAAGAGGATGGAAGCCTTCGTTTATGTATTGATTACAGAGAGCTTAATGCAGTATCGGTGAAGAACAAATATCCACTACCACGGATTGATGATTTATTTGATCAGCTGAGAGGAGCAAAAGTGTTTTCGAAGATCGATTTGAGATCAGGATACCATCAGATACCTATCAGGGAGCAAGACATAGAAAAGACAGCATTCAGAACACGGTATGGCCACTATGAGTTTACAGTTATGCCTTTTGGCTTGTCAAATGCACCTGCAGTTTCATGGATTTATGAACAGATTATTCAGAGAGCAGTTGGATAAGACCGTGGTTGTATTCATCGATGACATCCTCATCTATTCAAAGTCTAAGGAAGAGCATGAGAGTCACCTCCGACATGTACTTGAGATCTTAAGGGAGAACCAGCTTTATGCTAAGTTCTCCAAATGTGAGTTTTGGTTAGACAGAGTTTCCTTTTTAGGACATGTTATCTCTGATGCTGGGATCGCAGTGGATCCAGCAAAGATAGAAGCAGTTCGCACTTGGCCTAGGCCAAAGACAGTTACGGACATCAGGAGTTTCCTTGGTTTAGCAGGATACTACAGAAGGTTTGTCAGAGACTTCTCCAAAATAGCCAAACCTATGACCAGCTTAATGAAGAAGGACACACCTTTCACATGGACTACTGAATGTGAGACCTCATTCGAGCTTTTGAAGAATGCTTTGACATCAGCACCAGTTTTGACTATACCTGAAGGCACAGAGGGTTATGAAGTTTACTGTGATGCATCAGGCAGAGGATTAGGGTGTGTACTCATGCAGAATGGGAAGGTAGTTGCCTACGCTTCCCGACAGTTGAAGAAACATGAGGAAAACTATCCCACACATGACTTGGAGCTTGGAGCTATTGTTTTTGCACTAAAGATCTGGCGCCACTACCTGTATGGTGTCCAGATGACCGTATATTCGGATCACAAGAGTTTGAAGTATGTATTCACCCAGAAGGAGTAAACATGAGACAAAGAAGATGGGTTGAATTCCTTAAGGACTATGACATTGATTGCAGTACAAAGAAGGGAAAGCTAATGTTGTAGCAGACGCACTTAGTCGACGAGCACATTCCCTAAACCCATTGTGGCTAGCTCGAGTCTTATGGACGACATACGTAGAGCACAGCAGAGTGATCAGCGAATGATGGAGATCAGTCAGAAGTTGTCTGACGGTACATTTGAGGGTGGAAAATGAGTTCCAGTTACATGATGATGGACTCATCAGATTGAAGGGCAGATTGTGTATTCCCAGAGACAGCACAGATATAAAGGAGCATATTCTTCGAGAGTCCCACACTTCTTCCACATCTGTCCATCCAGGAGCTTCTAAGATGTACAAAGATCTAAAGAGGTATTTCTGGTGGAGTGGTATGAAGGGCGACGTGACAGAATATGTGATTCGATGTCTCACTTGTCAGAAAGTGAAATTCGAACATAGACGACCAGGAGGTATGGTACAGTCTATGCCAGTTCCAGAGTGGAAGTTTTATGATATCTCCATGGACTTCGTGGTGGGACTACCACCTACGAGAGGAGGCCTTAATATGATTTGGGTTGTTGTTGATCGACTGACTAAGGTTGCTAGGTTTATTCCGATGAAAGACACTTGGAAAGTGCCAAAGTTAGCAGAACTATTTGAACAGGAGATTATCAGACATCATGGAGTACCTAAGACTATTGTTTCAGATCGAGACACTAGATTTCTCTCACGATACTGGCGAGCTACTCGCGAGGCACTTGGCACTGAGTTGAAGCTTAGCACAGCATTTCATCCTCAGACAGATGGTCAGTCAGAGAGGACTATTCAGACCTTAGAGGACATGCTACGAGCATGTGCCTTGGATTTCCAGGGCAGCTGGATAGATAGATTACATCTCATCGAGTTTGCATACAATAACAGCTATCACGCCTCTATACAGATGTCACCTTTCCAAGCCTTATATGGCAGACCATGTCGCACACCATTGTGCTGGGACGAGTCTAGTGAGACCGTCATCATTGGGCCCGAGTACTTAGAGCAAGTCCAGGCAGAAGTACAACAAATCAGAAGTAACATGAAAGCAGCACAAGACAGACAGAAATCATATGCTGATGAGAGGCGACGAGACCTTGAGTTCGCAGTTGGCGACCAGGTATTTCTACGAGTATCACCCATGAAGGGTGTATTCAGATTTGGGCAAAAGGGCAAGCTAAGTCCGAAATTTGTAGGACCCTACGCTATCATAGAGCGGGTGGGCCTTGTGGCATATCGACTTGATTTGCCAGCTGAGTTGGGCAAAGTACATAATGTTTTTCATGTCTCAGCTTAAGAAATACATGCCTCATCCTTCGCATGTTCTACAACCAGAGACACTCTCATTAGAACCAACAATGCGGTATGTGGAAACACCGCAACGAATCTTAGACAGAAAGACACGAGATACACGAAACAAATCTGTGAGCCTAGTAAAGGTTCTTTGGTCGAACCACGATGTGGAAGAGGCCACATGGGAATTAGAAGCAGATATGCGAGCGAAATTTCCCTCTTTATTCACCGACTAGACACTTTAGTCTAGGGTACGGGGCGTACCCCTCTTTTTTTGGGGGGTAGAGCCTTTTTCATTTGTGAATTAGTATGCATTTTGTTGCACTTTTGTGCATTTCAGTTGTTGCACTTTTGTGCATTTCAGTGACACTTTGTCTTACCTGTGTTCTTGTGTAACACTGT
Organism: Limonium bicolor; assembly: GCA_023374045.1. Classification (NCBI taxonomy): domain Eukaryota; kingdom Viridiplantae; phylum Streptophyta; class Magnoliopsida; order Caryophyllales; family Plumbaginaceae; genus Limonium; species Limonium bicolor. The sequence goes on from CM041777.1 coordinate 451,876,850, forward strand.
ATTGAATGTACTTTGTACTTCTACTTGATTGTGTGTACTTTATTACACTACAATGGAAAGTTTATGTGCACTACGCTGCACTATTTGACATGAAAAGTGACTGTGTTATTACATTACACTATATTGTTCCAAAGTATTCCTATTGTGTTTGATGTACACTGTGAACTTAGGAATATAGAGACTTGGGACTTGATCCCTAAAAACTAGATCGAGTTGTGGATACTTAGTGGAACTTGATTCCCCACAACCTATAATTTAGATATGAGACTTCGGGGCGAAGTCCTTTTTTAAGGGGGGTAGATTGAAATACCCCAAATCTAATTAATATTATTAAACCATTATTTAATGGAAAATAATCCTATTATAAATCATTTCACGTACGCATGCAAACCCATGCATGAGAACGTTACGTAAAAAGTCGTTTCTCCATAAACGCTAAAACGCCTTAGAAGCATATGGTCAAACATGACCTTGTATGACCCTCTAATATTCAAACCAAATGGTCATACAATTATTATATGAATATATAAATTATTCCCTAAGCTATATTCAGTCAAAAACGCAAAACGCTCGGGAGTGCTCACGCACGCCCCTTAAAGCACGAAAAGTCCGGAGGAGTGCCGAGGTGGCACGAACTCCTATAAAATTAATTCCTTGAGTTCCTAACATCATTATTAACATTCTAAAGAGAACCCACGAAGTGGTTTCACAAAATTCAGCAAAAACCACAGGAGGATTTCTTAGCGCTCCTTTTTGCCCGGTGTGTCCCGATGGCCCGTAAATTATGTCATGGGTTGATGTAACCCCATATAACCCAATGTAACATCTTAGTATATGTTTATTTACTATAATAAGTGTTTACAAACACTTGGAACTCATAAAAACAATTGTTTCCCAAAATTCCTTAGAGCACAAAAACACACCTTCGGGTGTCACGAAAATGCGTTTTACGCAATTGCCTTGTAGTTTTTGACATGCCACGAATTGGTAATCTTAAAAGGGTTAAAATGACCTTCTAAATCAGTTGGTGTGACTAGTCAACAAGGTGCTCTATAGGGGCCGATTTTAAGAGCAAAAACTAGTATAAAATTTGCTTTAAAAGTTTATAAAAGGCTTAAACATGATGACTCATCATCCCATGTGTTATATTACTTAATGTCAAAGTATGTAGGTCTCATTGACCAGAGAGCTGTCGAAATTAGGCCATGGAATAAGGCCATGTGAGCTAGATACAAAACAAATGGAAAAGCAAAAAGTAGATCTAGAATTCACTTTTTTGATTCCTTCTTTTCCATGTGACCTAACATGCTTGTCCTTGCTCTTCATTCCGATTGGGACCTCAATACCCTTGAATTCGACTATACAAGAGGAAGAAGACAAGCTTAACTTAGAAAAATCAAAAGAAGATACCTTACCTTTTCTCACCTTGTCTTCTAGTTTGCATTATTTTGCTCCACCTTGCCTTGTCCTCCATTATGGCCGATTTCAATGCTGGAAAAGAGGGCATTTATTGAGCCAATAACTCATTGAATAAACTAAGGAAAAGTATAGTCATTTGACATTAAGAATTAAGAAAACAAAAATCAATTCCAAGTCATTCTTCTTGCATTTACGTGAGCTAGGTCTCATTTCCTTCTTGCACTTCACACCTCCGAATTGGTAAGCTCCCTAGCTCTCTCTTCTAGCTTCATCTTCTTCCTTTGAAGCTCTTAAGTCCATTAATGGAGTTTTAGCTTCTATCTTCATCTTTAAGGTAATTTCCTAGCATTTCTTGGCAAGTCTTGAGGCAAAACTCTTCCTAGCTTAACAAGGTGTGTTCGGCATCAATTAGTTCTCCAAGGAGATTGTCCAAACCAACATTAAACCAAGGAGCATCTCAAGGTTATCTTAAGGAAAATTTGTTCTTCATCCACCTTAGGAGTGCCGAATTCATAAGGAGAAAAGTCTAAGTGGAGCATCAAAATTTCCTTGGAGAAAGCTTGGAGATTCAAGAGGAGTTCAAGCACTTAACCACCTTTGTTAAGAAGTAAGTTTACTAAGTAAATCTTTATGTTATAAGCTTTGTTAAGCTTCTAAAAATTATACAAAAATTATGTACATCTCCTAGGTTTATTAAGACCGAAACTATATGGTATTATATGCCAAAAATACAATCTATAACTTATATAGAAAATATTTACCTTAAGACACATTTTTGTGTCACAAAATTTATTTATGTTACAAATAAATTAGGGCCGAAACTTCAAGGGCAAAAATGCTAATTTTTGAGCTAAGAATTTATATAAGACATTACAATAATTTTTACATGAGTTATATAACTCCTATGAATTTATGTATAATTATTATGACATATAAATCCACTTTTATATACTATATGGTCACCAAATAAATATGGCCGAATGTATTAGTTGATAAATAGGTATTAATGACCTACTTAGGTATATAAACTTATATCATAAAGTTTGATGAATTAAAAATATCTTATTAGAGCTTAAATGGCTAATTAATTAAGTTAAGTGGCTTAAATGTAATTTTTACAAAATTTAGTGTATATATTGTGAAAGCCGAGAGCTAAAGGGGTATTTGGTGAAATTATAATATAATATAAGGTTAGGAATTAAGTTTATGAATTTTAATTTAAACAAGTGTTAAAATAACATTTTATTAAGTTTTGGGCTATTATGTAATTTATAAAAGTTGTTATGAAAGTTTAGAACATAAAAAGGGGCGAATTCATAATTAAGAGATTTATTAGGCTCACCTTTGAAATTTTGAGGAATTATATATTTAGACTTTAGTTTATAAGTCATTAAGAAGTTATTATAAAGTTTTGGGGTGAAAATGTAATTAATGGAGAGTTCAAGACCAAAGCCGAATTATTTGGGGTTAGTTTGGTAATTTAAGAATTTATATATATATATTCGGCATTTATGGAGAATTAAAATTAAAACTATAGTTTATAAGGCATTATGCAAAGTTTATAAGGTTTTGTGGTTAAATTGTAATTATGGGAAATAAATATTATTGCCGAGAATTTAAGGGGCTAAGTTGTTATTTTTGAAAGTTATAGTACTTAAAAGCTATATACCAAAATATTAGTGTGACAATGTAATTTAGCTAAATAAGAAGTTAAAACTCTATAATATAATGAGATTAGAATTTAAATATAAATTTATGAATTAATGTGGTTGATTTATAAATAACCGAAATATAAGGGTAATAATTTAGATTTAAATAAATATAGGTCCTATATGGATATTTTGAGGAATTAGAAGAAAGAATTTTAATTAAAGGAATTATGGAATTAGAACTATGGCTTATGTAGTTATAAGGAAGTTAAAAAGAAACAATAAGTATTGTTTATGACTAAAAGAGAGTAATGAGATTATAAGAATATTATGTCATTGTAAGACATTTAAATATAGTTAAGAAAATTATAAGTTGTTATGTCACTTAGACAATTAAAATAAACAACAAATATAGTACATGAATATGAATACATATATGTACATTAAAGGATTTATAAATAAATCAAAAAGGAATAACAAATAAGGTATACATTAAATCATGAGGTAATTAAAAGAAATAAACCTCACATGAAATAACAAATAAGAGATTTGTTGAAAGATCCAATAGGATCATTATATAAGGGTAACATAAATTAACCCTCTCAGTTAATCCTATTCTAGGACTTTGTTTGACCAGACGTTGACCGGGAATTAAACAAGTACAGTCTACGGTGAACGGTATGGGATTCTTGCAACCTGTTTTCTACCGGATTACACCGGCTTGTGTGCTCTGTTGTTTGAATCAACGACCAAGATAATTAATGTAAACTGTTGTTCTACTCTTGCACACTGTGGTATTATTTTATGTGCGTGAATGATGCTGACTACTACGTATATGTCCCACGCATACAAACACTACTATACCAGTGGATTAAATACCTGCGTTTCAGTATACCGAGGACTTGTACTCAAGTCTCTCACTAACTTCACTTTATAACAAACGTCATTATCCTAAACGTGATAATTGACAATACACATTGTGTTCTTGTTTAACGTCTTTATATGACACTTAACAACTCTATACTACGAGAACGAGGAGCCCAGTTGGATCTGGCCATGCATGCTACAGGAGCTGTACCTGTCTCAGGTCGTCTCCTATCTACGTCGCGACGGAACTTTCAGTTGGGAGGAAGACTCTATTCCTCCCGGGTTTCTAATGCCCTTCAGTTTGAGGAAGACTTCATTCCTCTAGTGGGATTCTATTTCCCACGCCTCTCAGTTCAGGGTTTAACTACGTTATCTCCTGGGGTTTTTATACCCAACCTTTCAATCTTAACGAGGTCACTATACCTCCACTATTTAAGATATTCAGTTATACCTGTCAGTCCCATTGTGTGGACCCGACTATCACTAAGAGATTTCAGTTCAGCTAACTTGACCTTCTGCAGTCTTGTTCTATGTGACATTATTGTCCTTGTATGGATACTTGTTATTATCAGACTATGCTTGTTTACAACTTTATAAAAATGAACTGCATGTGTTCGACAAAGTAGTTGGTGTGGCCCGGTAGACGATGGGCTGCACGTTTTCCATACCAGCATTGTTTGCTGAGCCCCTTTGGGGGCACCCCCATTTTTCAGGTACCTGAAGTTGAGAAGATTACCACACCGAGTGTAGGTGGGGTAGATTCAAGCTATGGGAGTCTTCTTATAGACATTTGTTTTTACTTAAGTATTTTACATTTGAGTTTGATTCCTAGTATCTCGGGTTGTATTCGTATTCAGACCGTGACTTTTGGAGATTGTATTTGGAGTTAGCCTTGTTGGTCACAAGGGTGGCCAACGGCATTGTAATACCGCCCGGTTGTTGTATTTATTTCCGCTGCAGTTATATTTTATTTGGGAGTGATCGCCGTTCAGGTTATTGGAATTCGGGTTGGGGTGTTACACTGAGGGACGAGGAGAGTGTGCTCAAGCGCAAGGCCATGAGCGAGGGCCAAGGCACGCAAGGGCAAGGGGGAGAAAAGAAGAGGAAGCCATACCCCCAGTCCCAGAAAGGACAGCAACAGGGTGGCAAGGGCCAGACCCAGACCACCACTGCTGAGGAGCCTCTGCAGCTCACCGACGCGTATGCGGCCAAGCCATTACGCTCTTACCCACCCAAGGGTAATTAATAAATTTCAATACCGAAATCTAGTGTGTGTTATTAACTTGTGAAGTATGTACTGAGTGTGTGATGTGTTAGCAGCTAGCACGGGCTCTGGACCGGAGCGCCACTATTACTGCAAGTGGTGCAACGGAGACCACCCCGGCAAGGACTACAAGGGTAATGATGTGTAGTGCCGATACTGCAAAAAGATGGGGCACCGCGACTATGAGTGCTGGCAGAACCCGAACAGTAGAAACTACAGGCCCAAGGGGCAATGGAAGGGTAAGGCCACTGCGACCACCGATGGCCCGAAGACGGCGAATCAGCCACCCCCAGATCAGAGGTACACAGATTCCCAGAAGGGGAAGGGGTCGGGGTCCGGCAAGGCCGCCCTGAATGTGGTGGACCGGTCTGAGGCGCCAGGGCCCTCTTCTAGACCAGGTACCGCCTAAACTGTTGAGTAAAATAAGTGTTTGCATGCCGCATTTCATGCATGTGTGTTAGTGAGTTTAAGTAAACAACCATGTGAGTAAACAATTAAAGTATAGTGTGAAAGTCACCTAATTAGATAACTCTAAACTTAAAGGAACCTTTAATATATGTTATCCAATCCCACCCACACCAAACCCTGAAGAAACTACCATCGGCATCACCGATTTTCCAATGGAGCAATGTCAGGTTATCCAGCCAGGTATGATACTCTTAAATGGATACCTGACACCGGAGGCACAAATCCACATCATCAGACGATGCAATGAACTTGGAGCAACACCTGGAGGTTTCTATACATCCGAATACCCGAGCGGATCAAGAATGAAATTGAAGATGATGTGCATGGGTAAGGACTGGAACCCTTACACCAAGACATATCAATAAGTGCGAGCTGAAGATGGAGCAACTGTACCAAGTATACCTGAGGAATTCCTTGCGGTCGTTAACCATGCCGTGGAAATTGCTCAACAAGTTGAAACGGATTCAATTCCCAATGTGAAAGCAGATCTGTGTATTGTGAACTTCTACCAGAAAGGTGGACGGTTAGGGTTACACCAAGACAAGGACGAGTCGCCCGAGTCTCTAAGTAAGGGAGTACCCGTGGTGTCTTGGTCCGTTGGTGACACCGCAGTGTTTGTGTATGGCGAACAGAAGCGTGCTGATCTCGCAAAGAAGCTAGTGTTGAAATCAGGAGACGTGTTAATCATGGGTGGACAGTCAAGGATGCTATACCATGGCATCAGGAAGATCAAACTGAATACCGCACCATCGACAGTGATCAATGCCACACACATGAAACCCGGACGTTTGAATTTGACCTTCAGACAGTTTTAAGCCTTGTATAATTATGTGATGTGTTGAACCAGTGTATGTTAAAAATGTTGTAAGTGTTAATTATGGCGACAGTATAAGCCAACGAATGTTGTAAAAAGAGTGTGTTAATGAATAAAGTGGAGTTGTTTGAAGTATACCAACCGTGTTATTACCCAATACTTATTAGTTTGCCAGTGAATTAGGTTGTGCACTCGGAACGGGAGGTATACTGAGTGTCTTCAATGAGGCAAAAGCCGCCAAGAGCGGCACAATCCTCACCGGTACCTTTCCAGTCAATGGCGTGGACGCTTCGATCTTGTTCGACTCCGGAGCCTCACATACTTTTATTTCGCTATCCTTTGCGAAGAGGCTGGGGTTAGACGGTGATGAGATGCCAGACTTCCTAGTCACTCTCCCGTCGAAAGAGCGGATCAAGTGTACCCGCTACCACCGAGGTGTTGTTGTAAGAATCCGAGATGAAGAGTTCCCGATCGACCTGATAGAGTTCGACGGACTTGGTTTTGATGTAATTGTCGGGATGAACTAGTTGGAGCGGTACAAGGGCAGAATCCTGTGTGCCGAGCATCGCCTGCTTCTTCGGAGTCCATCTGGGGTTACTATATCTTACCGCCAGAGGCCCAGGGAGCCTTCGACTCAGATCATCACCGTCATGGCTATGTGTCGTGAACTACGACGAGGGAGTGATGTATACATCTGCTATGTCCAGGACATAGAGAGAGACCCAGAGTTTAGTCCTGATGTGCCGGTAGTGTCGGAGTTTTCTGATGTATTTCCTAAGGAACTGCCGGGCATGCCGCCAGCACGGGAAGTGGAGTTTGAGATTGATTTGGTTCCGGGCACCGGACCAATTGCGAAGGCGCCCTACCGTATGGCTCCAGCAGAAATGACTGAGCTCAAGGAGCAGCTGAGAGACCTACTCGACAAGGGGTTTATCCGCCCTAGCGTTTCACCATGGGGAGCGCCGGTCCTCTTCGTGAAGAAGAAGGAAGGTAGCCTCCGCCTGTGTATTGACTATCGAGAGCTGAATGCAGTCACGGTGAAGAACCGTTACCCTTTACCACGCATCGACGACTTATTTGATCAGTTGAGGGGAGCATCAGTATTCTCCAAGATAGATCTACGATCTGGATACCATCAGATTGCTATTCGTGACAGTGATATTGAGAAGACAGCATTCAGAACAAGGTATGGACATTATGAGTTTACGGTTATGTCGTTTGGTTTATCCAATGCACCAGCCAAGTTCATGGACTTAATGAACCGCTTGTTCCAAGATCAGTTGGACAAGTCAGTGGTAGTCTTCATCGACGATATACTTGTATACTCGAAATCGAGAGGTGAGCACGAAAGCCACTGAGAAGTGTTGCAAACATTGAGAAAGAATCAGTTGTATGCTAAATTTTCGAAGTGTGAGTTTGGTTGAACCAAGTATCCTTTCTTGGTCATGTGATTTCTGAGGCCGGGATCGCTGTTGATCCGGCAAAGATAGATGCAGTGCGCACCTGGCCTAGGCCGAAGACAGTTACCGACATCAGGAGCTTCCTCGGTCTAGCAGGTTATTATAGGAGGTTTGTGAAGGACTTCTCCAGTGTCTCGAAGCCGATGACTTCCTTGATGAAGAAGGATGCACCATTCGAGTGGACAGTCGACTGTGAGAGTTCCTTCCAGAGTCTCAAGGATGCTCTGACATCTGCACCAGTCCTGACTTTACCAGACGGTCCAGATGGTTTTGAGGTCTATTGCGACGCATCAGGCAGAGGTATGGGTTTGTGTTGATGCAACACGGGAAGGTCGTAGCATACGCCTCCCGATAGCTGAAGAAGCATGAAGAGAACTACCCTACCCACGACTTAGAATTGGGTGCCATTGTCTTCGCATTGAAGATATGGCGACATCACTTGTATGGGGTAAGTGTGACGATTTATTCTGACCACAAGAGTTTAAAGTACTTGTTCACTCAGAAGGAGTTGAACATGAGACAAAGAAGGTGGGTTGAATTTCTAAACGACTACGACATTAATCTGCAATATAAGGAGGGTAAGGCAAATGTGGTAGCTGACGCACTGAGTCGCCGAGCACACTCTCTTCATTCGCTAGTCTCTCATTCTAGCTTGGTTGAAGAGGTGCGGAGTGCTCAGATGACGGATCAGTATATGATGGAGATTAGACAGAAGCTTATTGATGGCACATTCGAGGGTCAGAAGTACGACTTCAGACTCCACGATGATGACCTGATTAGGCTTAATGGCCGACTGTGTATACCGAGGAGTAGCGCTGAGTTGAAGGAGCGCATATTGAGTAAATCCCATTGTTCTACAACTTCGATTCACCCCGGAGCTTCAAAGATGTATAAGGGTATGAAAAGATATTTTTGGGGACTGGAATGAAAAAGGTGTAAATGACTATGTGTTGAGGTGTCTCACTTGTCAGAAGGTCAAGTTTGAGCACCGACGGCCTGGTGGTATGGTACAGCCAATGCCAGTGCCTGAGTGGAAGTTCCCTGACATTTCTATGGATTTCGTAGTAGGGCTTCTGCCTACAAGGGGAGGTCTGAATGTGATTTGGGTTGTTGTTGACCGACTGACCAAGGTGGCTCGTTTCATACCGATGAAGGACACCTGGAAAGTGGCTAAGCTTGCAGAACTCTTCGACAGAGAGATTGTAAGGCATCATGGGGTACCGAAAACAATTGTATCTGACAGGGATACCAGATTCTTATCGAGGTATTGGAAATCCACACGAGAAGCACTGGGTACCGAACTTAAGCTGAGTACGGCGTTTCACCCACAGACAGATGGTCAGAGTGAGCGCACCATCCAGACACTTGAGGATATGTTACGTGCATGTGCACTTGACTTTTAGACCAGCTGGATTGACAAGTTACATCTGATCGAGTTTAGCTACAACAACAGTTACCATGCTTCGATCAAGATGTCTCCCTTCCAGGCCTTGTACGGTAGACCATGCCGCACACCATTATGTTGGGATAAGTCGAGTGAGACGGTCATTATAGGACCAGAGTATCTGAAACAAGTTCAGGCAGAAGTTCGCCAGATCCGGGCTAACATGAAGGCAGCTCAAGATAGACAGAAGTCGTACGCAGATGTGCGCAGACGTGACCTGGAGTTCGCCGTGGGCGATCAGGTATTTCTGAGAGTATCCCCCATGAAGGGAGTATTTCGTTTTGGCTAGAAAGGCAAGTTGAGCCCAAAATATGTGGGGCCTTATGTTGCGACGGAGCGGATAGGACCGGTAGCTTACCGACTTGATTTACCTACTGAGCTGGGCAGGGTACATGATGTATTTCATGTGTCCCAGCTGAAGAAGTATATGTCTCATCTGTCTCATGTACTTCAGCCGGAAAGGCTAACCTAGAGCCGACCATGCGATCAGTGGAGACTCCCGTACGGATTCTGGACACTAAGACTCGAGACACTCGCCATAAGTCCGTGAGACTGGTGAAGGTCCTCTGGTCTAACCAGGACGTTGAGAAGGCCACTTGGGAGCTGGAAGATAAGATGAAGGCGAAGTACCGTCATTGTTTACTTCTTAGTGTTTGTATGTATAGGGTACGGGGCATACCCCTATTTAAGGGGGGTAGAGCCGTTTCATTTATGTGTGTACGACATGTACTTGGATACATTGTTGTGTTGTGTTGTCATATATTATGTTATTATGTTACAGACCGCTGAGTCTGAATGATGTTGTGATGTATTGTTGTTTGGACCTTGTGTCCGATGTTATGTAAAGATGTGTTAAATGTTGTTATGGAAGTATTGTTGATATGTGTTCCTGTGTTATAATATTTAGGATATGTGGAAGTATGAACTTTGGGGACAAAGTTCTTTTAAGGGGGGTAGATTGAAATACCCCAAACCTAATTATGTTGTTAAACACTAAAATAAGGGTGTAGTTGTGAGCCTCGATTTTAAACCCTATCCTATGTTGATTAAAGCTGATTAGGATCTAATCGGGTTTTAGGTCCACCTATAACCTAAGATTAATAACTATGTCGTAAAACAATAATTATTAAAACCTAAGCTAGCTCACTGGAACCTATTATGAGTCGCCACCTAATTTTAACCTAGATCAAATTAGGAAAGGAGAGTTCGGGTTCGGGGGCTTTGATATACGACTTTATTAGGGTTCAATTACTTTCATTACCCTTCCTAGGTTGTTTTTCTCTACTCAGTTTATTTACGGCTTACTACAAAGTCGTTTTTAACCTAAGTGCGCGCTTCTGTTTTTTTGTGTTTTTAGCATTTTTTGACAGAAAAACAAAGTGAAATTGAAAGCTACCTAAACTAGGGTTTCGGAGGCAGAATTAGGTTAAATTTCATTTCCGTCCGTAGCCACGGACCTAATGTCCGAAACCACGGACCCCAGTTAACCTAAATACACAGAAAAGTCGAAATTATTAAGGAAAACAAAAAATTGCAAAGTCCGGGGCCACGGACAGGCTGTCCGTGGGCCCGGACATCATTAGAAAAACCTAAATTTTGAATTTTTAAAATCCCGCCGCCGTCCGTGGTGTCCGTGGTCTCGGACAACGCGTCCGAGGTCCCGGACCATAGGTCCGAGGTCACGGACCACCCACGGACAGGGTTTTCAGAAGGTTCCCGAGGGTGTTTTGAGCTCAAATTTTATGGGTGTGTAGCCTGAAAGATGTACAAGACGTTAGTGATTGAAAGTTTTCAATTTGAATTCGAATTAAGCACGAAACTTAGCAAACAAGTTATCTGACAGAGGCTTAAACAAACAGCAATACAGAAGCCCGCGAAGGTTAGTTTGAGCTCAAATTTCGAGGCAAGACAGATAATACCGTGGAGAATTAGGGAAGCTGAGTTTCTACCTGTTTTACCTTCGGATTCACAACGTTTCTTCACACCGGGATTCGTCGAGTGCTCCGTTGATGGTAGACCCGAAAGGACTTCGAACCAAGCTTCTGGTGTTGGTTGTTCTTGCTGTTCTTCACGTTTTGGTGGTGTTTTGTGGGGTTTTGATGATTATTTGTGCTTTGGGGATCGGAAAACGTGTTTAGATAGTGGTTTCGGGGGATTTTCGGTATGATTTGGGTGGCCGGGTGTTGGAAAACGTGAGAGAGAGAGAGGAAGCTGCTTTTCTGACTCTCTAGGGTTCTTGAGTATGTGAGGTTCTGATTTTATCCAAAAACCTATCCCTTTATATAGACTTTCTTAAAGATAAAGAAAATCTAGTAAAAGTAAGATTTTTCGATATTTTAACTAAGTAACTTCCCAAAGGAATTTTGCTATGAAATTTTAACCACATGTCAAGAATGGATATTATGAATTTTCTGAGGTTGAAACGAATTTTTTAAATGCTGGAGCATTTTTAAATTGAATTTCTCGTCAGATTCAGTCAGAAATTGCTAGAAAATTATTGGAAATTCGAAAAATCAAAATTCCAACGCCATTATGCTTAAAATGTCATCCTCTATCATGGGTTAAAATATCAAAGCATTTCGAGCTGATTTGGGCACCCCTTGGAGGAGAGAGAAAGCCTATAGGAGGCCTCAGGAGCCTTAACAATTACGAAAACGCCCCTGACAATGACGAAGCTGCTCCCTGTGCCATGGAACACGCGGATCGAGTCGGAGTCTCTTACTGTTTGATGGGGATGGCCCTCACAACCTCGTAGACCTTAACCAGGGGGTCAAAATTTTGGGTATAACAGATTGCCCCCCGTCAACTGGACTTTGTAACGAATGTGAAAAGTCTGGTTGATGCTTGAGTGGTGCCCCAAAATTTTGGACTCCACATAATCCTCCACGTTGTGCGAAAACGGGTTAACGATGCCCAGCTATTCGGAGGCGCCGACTACCTAAGCTACAAAGCATTGTCGAGCTATTCTAAGGCGCTGACTACCTAAGCTACAAAGCATTGTCGAGCTATTCTAAGGCGCTGACTACCTAAGCTACAAAGCATTGTCGAGCCATTCTAAGGCGCTGACTACCTATAAGGATGATACGATGTCAAGCTATTCTAAGGCGTTGACTACCTAAAACGATGATATGCCGTCGAGCTATTCTAAGGCGCTGACTACCTAAAGTGATGAAAATGATGTCAAGCTATTCTAAGGCGTTGAATACCTAAAATAATGATATGCTGTCGAGCTATTCTAAGGCGCTGACTACCTAAAGTGATGAAAATGATGTCAAGCTATTATAAGGCGTTGACTACCTAAAATAATGATATGCTGTCGAGCTATTCTAAGGCGCTGACTCTAAAAAGTGATGAAAATGATGTCAAGCTATTCTAAGGCGTTGACTACCTAAAATAATGATATGCTGTCGAGCTATTCTAAGGCGCTGACTACCTAAAGTGATGAAAATGATGTCAAGCTATTCTAAGGCGTTGACTACCTAAAATAATGATATGCTGTCGAGCTATTCTAAGGCGCTGACTACCTAAAGTGATGAAAATGATGTCAAGCTATTCTAAGGCGTTGACTACCTAAAGTGATGAAAATGATGTCAAGCTATTCTAAGGCGTTGACTACCTGAAATGATGATACGCTGGATGCAAATGCAAGAATGCTGAAATGCTAATGATGCAAATGATGCTGATGATGCTGATAATGCCGATGATGTGGATGATGCCAATGATGCTGATGATGCTGATGATGCTCGGATGCTGATGATGCTGATGATGTTGATGATGCTCGGATGCTTCTGGGGGACCGAAACCCGTGCTAATGCTCCTGGCTGGACCCAATGTGGACTTATTGCCATCGCCCCCAAGCCGGTGTGCAGGGATAACTCCTGGTAAAAACCCTGGGGACTTATTGCCTTTGCCCACCATTCGTTGATCCCAAAATAAGTTGACATCGCAAAAGGAGGATTTATTGCCATCACCTCGCCAACTTTCTGTTGCCAGGTCTTGTGACGCGCCTGGATAATGCAGCTAGGTCTTATGACGAGCCTATATGAATGAGATGAATGCAATGTGTTTGATGAGAGTGGGTAAGCTAAAAGGTAATGCTAGGTCTTACTACGAGCCTAAGGTAATGCTAGGTCTTATGACGAGCCTAAAGGGTAGTTCAAGGTCTTATGACGAGCCTAAGGAAAGGATCTAGGTCTTATGACGAGCCTAAGGGAATGCGACTAGGTCTTACTACGAGCCTAAGGATGGATCTAGGTCTTATGACGAGCCTAAGGGTCGGAACTAGGTCTTATGACGGGCCTAAAGGTGGAATCTAGGTCTTATGACGGGCCTAAGGGTTGGAACTAGGTCTTATGACGAGCCTAAAGGAATGCAACTAGGTCTTATGACGAGCCTAAAGGGTAGTTCTAGGTCTTATAACGAGCCTAAAGGTGGGATCTAGGTCTTATGACGAGCCTAAAGGAAGGATCTAGGTCTTATGACGAGCCTAAAGGAAGGATCTAGGTCTTATGACGAGCCTAAGGATGGTTCTAAGTGAAAGTGAGTAAAATGTATGATGGGTCTACATGGATGTAGAAGGATTAGGGCTTATGTCAAACCTGGAGACGGTGGCGCTCAAGACGGGCCTATGGGTGTTTGAATGCGAAGGTAGGGCTTAAGACGGGCCTGGGGGGATTTGTTATGGAGGAAGGGCTTAGGACGGGCCTGAGGATGTTTGAACGTGGAGGTAGGGCTTAGGTCGAGCCTGAGGATGTTTGAATGTGGAGGTAGGGCTTAGGTCGGGCCTGAGTGATATGAGAAAGGTTTGAATCTTTGGGTTTCTGGCTTTTGGGCCTCAAACGGTGTCGTTGTTGCAATTGTTGGGACCAACAATTGCCCCCAGTATTTTTCCTTAAGGCAATCTGAGTTCTTTAGGATTTTGGCAATCGATCAGAACGATCGATTGCCCCCAGTATTTTCTTTGACTAATGGCGCATAACAAGTCTCATTCTCACAAGGTCAGGGTTTATCTTGATGTGGTGCTTTCTAACCTACACTCGACGTGTTTGGTGTTTGCACTCGTTTCTCACTTACGGTCACAACTTCTCAACCATTGAATTTGACATTTGTTAGATTTACGTGTTCAACCTGTTACTTTCACGTGATTGGATACACAACTACTAGGTCGGAAGTCTTTTAAGCTTATAACGTGGCTATGGGGTGTGATGAATGACAACAGGACAATGGAGGAATGTTTAGGATATGTGGAGCTATAAGGGTGACCAAAGCTGCAACTTGCACCGTCTCTCAGACTTGTCTTCTTTGCCTTGAAGTCGTTTGGCTACTTCGTGATGACTTCGCTTATGAACTTGGGACTTTTAAATTGTTCCTTGCATCTTCTTTCTTTTTTCTGATTTTGGATTTCTTTGAGGCTTTTCAAGTTTGCCTTTCTTTGAATCTCCTTTCCCTCGGGGTTCTTGTGTTTCCCGGTTTTGAACTTCGAGAGCTGTTTTTAATGTTAGCTCGTTTGGATCCTGTGTCACTTTGGGACCATTTGCGGATCACTTCGTCATGCTGGTAGCGGTTTTGCTTCTTTGGACTTGTGAAGTTGTTGCTCAAAAGTCGGGCTCCTTGCTTCCTTTGGTCACCGGGTCGGTTATTCATCATTGGTTGGCTTGTTTGTGGAGCTTGTAGTGTTGTAAAAGGGGTCATACATGAAAAGCTCAGCGGGGGTGCCTAGGGTGTAATGTCAGGGTTCACAAGCTCTTTGGCTGTGTGGTGTTGTACCTAGGTGCTTCGTCATCCCTAATAGTTGTGTATCCGCTCTTTGTTACTTTTCACAGGTTTAAGCGTAAACTTACAAATTATCTCCTTCGGTCGGAGTCATGCCGTTTACCTCACCTTTGAATGTGGCCTCTCTGGAGTCATGTAAAAATGACACGCTCTTTTGCTCTTGGTTTTACCGCTCAAGGCACTCTCGCGAAGTGTGCACTCAGAGACTTGTTTGCACATTTAAACAAAAGAAATAAACATTATCGTTCCTTAACTCAGATTGCCCCCAGTATTGTTGTGGGGTTTTTTGACAAGTCGTTTGAATACCCAAGTTATCCGTTGGAGGTGGTGGAGGTGGTGTATGTGGTGGTACGTGGTGATGAAGTCTTGCTGTTTTGGTGGAGTGATGATGTAGTGATGAAAGTAAAACATGGTAGTGGGATTCTTTCAGTGTACGGTGAAACTTTCTATTGAGGGGTGACAAGTGGTGGAAGCCGACAAGGTGGTGAGATATTCCCAAATCGAGAAAACTTCTAAAATAGTGATGTTGGGTCGTCTGATGCCAACATACTGAAGACTCGAGCTTTGGGCCGTCGGGACGCCATTGAGATGACCGTGATTGTCTTCCCTCCAAACTTCGAGTAGGCCCTGTAAAATGTTTGAACTAGGAATGCCTATGGGTTATGTAGGAAGTAACTGGGCCTGAGTCTTCTCCAAACTGAGAGTGAAGTGCACAAGTTATAGTGATTCCTAGACTAGAACGGACAGGTAGGCCTGAATCCCTTAATCCAGAAACTGAGCAAACAAGCCGAAGGAAATTACATGGACTGTGAATGGGCCACTGGGCCGAGAGATAAGCCTTGAAGTCTAAGATTCGTTTGATGTTCTTGTTGGGCCTTGAAGCCGGAAACTGGAATGAATGAATTATGCAAACTATCTTGGATTCAAATGTTTTATGGGCCGAAATTCTGGATTGAGAGCGAAGCTCATGGGCCAAAACTATGAATTGGTCTATGGGCTGGATGAAATTAGTCATGAGTGTGGTACTTGGGCCAGAATGACTGCTCAATATGTGAGCTGGAATTTGGGCCGAGTGATTTTGGTTGGGCCTAAAAGATGACACCTAGATCTAGGGTTTTGGGTTAGGGTTAGGGTCATGATAAGAAGTCTACCTGGACTAGAGTGGGCCCTTAGGCCAGAATGTGTTTGGGCCTGAAGTAAAGCACATGAGCCAGAATGCTCCCTAAATCACAAATGGGCCTAACTTTCATCGGGCCAGAGAAGATGGTTGCTAAGCCGAAAAAGTTTTTTTATTTTCAGGACTTGTGAGTTATTTCAGGTGGATTTCTTCTTTATGGGCCTAGGACTAATTGGATAATTCAAATTGGGCCAGGAGAGAAATCACCTAAGTCTAGGCTTTTGGGCCGAAACCCGAACGACTCACATGTTAAACCAAACAGGGCCTCTGGGCCGCAAACAAATAGAGCTGCCAATTCGGGTTGGGCTGAGTTGATGTAGGAGAGGTTCCTATCAATCTAGGCTGGGTAGTGGGCCGATCATACAAGCGAACAAAGCCCATACAAATTCAACATGTCCTCACTAGACGTTTAAATCAAAACCGGGTAAGGATCGATCCGGAGAGGTGCTTGGGGCATGGGCCCAGGTCACCACAAAGGAATAGGGTTTGCACGCTATTCTCTTTGGGCTTCCCCACTCTTTTCACATCACCTGAAGGTGTGCGTCTATGGTCGGGTCTTTGAATGACCAAACATTGGGCTTGGTAAGGGTACTGCCAGGAAAACGCTTAGGGGCTAAGGCCCAGGTATTAAGGGGGTGTGGTTAGACGACACCCTCCTCTTTTCCTCGCTTATTCACATCACCTAAAAGGTGTGAGTCCCTGACAGGGGACCCTCAAACGGGTCCCGGGGTGAAATTGGCTTGCGTGGACCCTCGCTCTCATATGATGCAAAGGTGCAGGGAATTTAGATTGCGCACAAAGGTAAACAAACAATGTAATAAAAGCCATAACAAAAATTTTTCAAGTTAAGCCCTCTTTCTCAAAATTAAACAAGTTAAAATTAAGAAGTTTGTCCCCAGCAGAGTCGCCAGTCTGTGAGCCTCGATTTTAAACCCTATCCTATGTTGATTAAAGCTGATTAGGATCTAATCGGGTTTTAGGTCCACCTAACCTAAGATTAATAACTATGTCGTAAAACAATAATTATTAAAACCTAAGCTAGCTCACTGGAACCTATTATGAGTCGCCACCTAATTTTAACCTAGATCAAATTAGGAAAGGAGAGTTCGGGTTTGGGGGCTTGATATACGACTTTATTAGGGTTCAATTACTTCATTACCCTTCCTAGGTCGTTTTTTCCTCTACTCAGTTTATTTACGGCTTACTACAAAGTCGTTTTTAACCTAAGTGCGCGCTTCTGTTTTTTTGTGTTTTTAGCATTTTTTGACAGAAAAACAAAGTGAAATTGAAAGCTACCTAAACTAGGGTTTCGGAGGCAGAATTAGGTCAAATTTCATTTCCGTCCGTAGCCACGGACCTAATGTCCGAAACCACGGACCCCAGTTAACCTAAATACACAGAAAAGTCGAAATTAAAGGAAAACAAAAATTTGCAAAGTCCGGGGCCACGGACAGGCTGTCCGTGGGCCCGGACATCATTAGAAAAACCTAAATTTTGAATTTTTAAAATCCCGCCGCCGTCCGTGGGTGTCCGTGGTCTCGGACAACGCGTCCGAGGTCCCGGACCATAGGTCCGAGGTCACGGACCACCCACGGACAGGGGTTTTCAGAAGGTTCCCGAGGGTGTTTTGAGCTCAATTTTATGGGTGTGTAGCCTGAAAGATGTACAAGACGTTAGTGATTGAAAGTTTTCAATTTGAATTCGAATTAAGCACGAAACTTAGCAAACAAGTTATCTGACAGAGGCTTAAACAAACAGCAATACAGAAGCCCACGAAGGTTAGTTTGAGCTCAAATTTCGAGGCAAGACAGATAATACCGTGGAGAATTAGGGAAGCTGAGTTTCTACCTGTTTTACCTTCGGATTCACAACGTTTCTTCACACCGGGATTCGTCGAGTGCTCCGTTGATGGTAGACCCGAAAGGACTTCGAACCAAGCTTCTGGTTGTTGGTTGTTCTTGCTGTTCTTCACGTTTTGGTGGTGTTTTTGTGGGGTTTTGATGATTATTTGTGCTTTGGGGATCGGAAAACGTGTTTAGATAGTGGTTTCGGGGGATTTTCGGTATGATTTGGGTGGCCGGGTGTTGGAAAACGTGAGAGAGAGAGAGGAAGCTACCTTTTCTGACTCTCTAGGGTTCTTGAGTATGTGAGGTTCTGATTTTATCCAAAAACCTATCCCTTTATATAGACTTTCTTAAAGATAAGAAAAAATCTAGTAAAAGTAAGATTTTTCGATATTTTAACTAAGTAACTTCCCAAAGGAATTTTGCTATGAAATTTTAACCACATGTCAAGAATGGATATTATGAATTTTCTGAGGTGGAAATGAATTTTTTAAATGCTGAAGCATTTTTAAATTGAATTTCTCGTCAGATTCAGTCAGAAATTGCTAGAAAATTATTGGAAATTCGAAAAATCAAAATTCCAACGCCATTATGCTTAAAATGTCATCCTCTATTATGGGTTAAAATATCAAAGCATTTCGAGCTGATTTGGGCACCCCTTGGAGGAGAGAGAAAGCCTATAGGAGGCCTCAGGAGCCTTAACAATTACGAAAACGCCCCTGACAATGACGAAGCTGCTCCCTGTGCCATGGAACACGCCGATCGGGCCGGAGTCTCTTACTGTTTGATGGGGATGGCCCTCACAACCTCGTAGACCTTAACCAGGGGGTCAAAATTTTGGGTATAACAGTAGTAAGACTAAAAAGAGTCTTAGAAATATTAGTAAGCAATTTAAACCTTAGGAAACACAAAATGTGCTTTAAGGTCAATAAGAGCCAAATGTGCTCTAAGCTTGGGATAAGCTTGGTTAAGACCTAATGAACTTACCAAGACGTTATTTATATACTAATGAACATATTAAACCAATTAGCAAAGAAAACCAAGCTTGAAAACAAGTTAAAACACAAAAATGTGCTTTAAGGAGTCTTAAAGCACATTTTTGAAAAATTGTCTTGTAAATGAGTTTTGAATGGCTAAATGTCCATCATTACTCTTTAATTAACATGTGTACTATATAGTATCACATTTGGAAGTCTATATCAATGGGAAATCAAAAATTTCACTTCTATGTGCCTTGTTTTTATGAATAGTAACTTTAATAAGCTAGTTTGTAACATAGGTTATTATAAGTAATTAAATTGACAAATAAAGACTAAAATACCCCTTATGTAATAAAGGGGGCCGGTTTTCTTATGGGATGACTCATCCCCTTGTTAATTTGATAAGATAGAAAAATGGATAAAGTAAATCACTATTTACTTTACTTAAATATCTAAACAAACTCACTATCTTCATTCTCTCATTCTCTTCATTTCCCACCGTCTCCAACTTCATCTTCTTGCTCTCTCACGGTTTTGCTACAGCACCACCATCAACACCAACTTCCATTGTCATTATCTCCTAGCTCACATAACCAAATCAAAAACAAACACCACCATTCTCTTCCTCTCATCAAGCTCTTCATTCCTATCTTCTCAAAACTTCAAGACCACCATTTCGGTGCCATGGAGTTCCACCATTGAAGGAGCTTGAGCTATATTTCTACATATTATTGATCTCCTTTGCTTCTAGGTAAGGAATCTCAAAGAAAAATGATGTTTCTTCCATGTCTTTATCTTGACCGAAAATCACTCTTAATGGTGCCCTTATGTTGCTTTGTTCTAGCTTCATTCCAACCTTTCATGGACTAGGTGGAGTCCTCTCTTGACACATATCTAAACTCTCTTCAAGTTTCAAGGTAAAACAATCATCTAAATGTTCTAAGACAATATGTGTATTTAGGGTTACAATGAGATGAAGCACAAGCTTGTATACTCATTTCATTACTTGTACATTGTTTAGAAGTTGACAAACAACCAAACATCCTTACCGGTTTTATAAGGAAACAAGAAAGAAGTTGTGAGGAGGAAAGAGGTAAATATGCTAACCTAATGTAGTTTAATGCCTTAGGAGAAATGAGCTTATAATGCTTGTTAAAATTACCTAAAGAGCAAATGGTAAATGACTTAGTGAAATGTTCTCAAGGAGACTAGTAAAAGGACATATGTGTTGTTGTATGTATTTGCAGGTCAAAGGCATATATATTGTGGAAATTCAGTGTTTAAGGTTTAAGCATTTTAAGGGCTAAGTGCCATGCAATTTAAATTATGCACTATATTGTCATGTATTGTAATTTGGGTGAAACTTTGTGTGTGAGAGTGTTCTTGGTGAATTTAGGTGTTCTTGTGTGCTTAATGGAGAAAACAATGTGTTTTGGCTTAGTAATGTTCTAGGAGAACCCATGTCAAAAATTAGGTAATGTATAGGAGGTTATAAGTGTTTAAGAGAATTTTGGGAAACTAGGAAGTCTTGGGAAGGGCTAGGTATTTTACTAGGAAAGAAACTATGTATTAAGATGTTTTAGAGGGCAAAAAGGACTTAGACATTGTCTTGAAGGTTTTAGAATACAGTGGTGTTTAGGAATACACCAAAGTCATTTGGAGTTGTTCTAGGACTCATGCAACTTTGGTAAACAAAGAGAAGGAATAAACTTGTAAGAGGAACTACAAGAATGACATAAGGATTTAGGTGTAAGAAAAGATGCTTGAGAGGTGATGTGTTAATGGTGAGGAAATATTTTGGTATAATGGCTACAATAGGCATGAAACACCATTTAGAAACTTAAGGAGAAAATACTATGAGTGTTAGAGGTTTGGGTGGAATTGGTTAAGTATTTAAAGGCTTAGAAAATGAGTGTTTTGCCTTGTCCGAACATCCGTCCGGACATGGACGTTCGGACAGGCCCTGTTGCGTAAAAATTTCCAGAGTCTCGACTTGTGTCTGACCTTGGGAAGTCCGGACACAGTTCGGACGTACCTGCTTCTTCTTTCAATTTCATCTCGACCCATGTCCGAACTTCTGAAGTCCGGACACAGGTTCGGACAGGCGTCTGTTTTCAGTTTTGAGTCTCGACTTGCGTCCGAACTTGGGAAGTTCTGACAGGCCATTGTATGGACCAAAAACTTTGTTTTAAGGTAGAAAACGATGTCTAAAAATGGTGATTATCTTGTAATGATAGTATGAGGTTGTTTAAGGTAAGTTGGTGAGTTATAATGGCAATTAAAAGGGTGAAAAGAAATAACAAGTGTGAAAGTAAAATAACTAGAAATGTAAAGTAATAAACTACTGACGAACAAGTACGTTTAATTAACCGACGTTATTAATCATGTATAGGGGTGACCCACGGTGGAAACAAATCGAAGCAAGGACCAAGGTATGGTTTTCTTGCAGTCTGTTGCCTACCGGTTTACACCGGCTTGTGTGTGTTGTTTGTTTTTCTGTGTGTTAATGACTTTGTAAGATTAAACCATGTAAAGAGTTTACAGTTGTTAAATATTATTATGTTGATAAGTATGACTCTCTCTTCCCTTGTGTGTGTCTAACAAGACTTGATCTATTATTGTGAATTGTTTATTGAGTTCAATGATGAACTACTAACAAGTGCTAACGGGGGAAGTGAGGAGTCCGGTCAGTTCCGGCCACGCGTGTGAGTATGGGAGTCGATGTATAACGGTTCGATTCTCTTTGTATGTTATGGTTGTTTTCCAATTTGGTTTCCAACCTTCCCTTTAGCTTAACCAAGGCTATTTTACTGACTCACGTCGGGCCACAGGGGCATACTATGTGTTGTTTCGGGTGTGCTTGGGTGACTATATCCGAGGCACCTTGTGTTAAGTTATCCGTTCAAACGAGCTTAGCATGAGTATGGCAACGTTCTCTAGGCTCTCCATGGGAACTAATGTATTGGTTCACTTCCTAAATGGAATTGTTCTTGTGTGTATGTGTGTGATGTTGTGTACAATACCCATGTTATGATATGTATATGTTGAGTGTTTTAAAATGAATGCCATGTCATCATGACAATTAGTTGCGCGCATCCCGGTAGCCGATGGGCTGCGCGTTAACCATACCAGCCAAGGGTTGCTGACCCCCTCGGGGGCTCCATATTCTTATACTGCAGGATGAGGATCGAAGAAGCGGAATGGCTTTAGATTCTAGGATGCAGGATCACTTTTGATTACTTTTGGATGTTGGGCCCGGGATACGCCTGTGCTCCCGTGGCGTTATATATTTTGGTTGTGAACAGTTTACAGTGATGGTTTACAGTGAAGGATGTAAGTAAATACTCGGTATTGTGTTTATGTATATATGGTTATTAGTTCTATGCTCGGGAGTCTGATCATCAGACCGATACACTTGCATTTATTCAGCCTTGTTAACCACGTGGTTGGTTGACGGCGTTGTAGCACCAATCGTTTAGTTATTGTTCAGTTGTTTAGATTCCGCTGCGATTTCAAGTAATGTTATGTGCGAGTAGGGGGTGTTACAAAAAGTGGTATCAGAGCGAAGTATCGCTCTGATGGCAAGAATACCGAGCTTAGGGATATACCGAGTTAGGAAATCTAACCATAGTTTACCTAAGAAAGCAGTTGTGAGAAGGTTAACCACTAACTAAGTGTGGAAATACCTTATTGTCGGGAAGATGATACACCGTTGGACCGATAAGTGTGCAAGCATATTGCTAATGAATGTTCATGTGAATTCAGATGTCAGGTCGACCGAGAGGTAGAGCGCGGACATGGTACTGGAGTTACGGGTGACCAGGGCGAGAATACTACTGCTCAGGTTATGGCTGAGGTAGTAGCAGCCGTCGTAGCCCAGATGGTACCCCAATTGGTAGCTGCGATGCAGCAGCAGCAGCAGCAAGGCGGTGAGGGTCAACAAGGGCACAACCGCAACCACAGCCGCGCGAGACCAACTGGGTCAAGGCGTTGGCGGATCTGAAACCACCGTCATTCAGTGGGGAGACCGACCCTAGTAAGCTGGAGGCATACATCTCCGAGATGGAGACCGCCTTCGAGACCTTGGACGTTCCTGCTGGTGTCAAGGTCCGACTATCCGCTTACTATCTAAAGGGATCGGCTCAGACATGGTGGAAGCTGGTAAGGGAGGGAAGAGTTGGTGATCCTACCTTCCAGTGGAGGGAGTACACGGCCCTGCTGCGAGCCAAGTACTACCCTATTCACGTCCAGGAGGCCAAGCGCCTAGAGCTTGACAGTTTGAGACATGGAGACAAGATGACAGTCGATGAGTATTACACCGCTTTTATCGGACTCATCCATCTGCTGCCGGATCTGGCTACTCAGACCGGATTTTAGTGAACCGTTTTTACAACGGGTTGAGTTACCGTCTACGCTACGCTACGGCATGGGCCGAGCGGGTATACCACCTTGCAGGTAATGAACTACAGTATAAGTGAATGAGTATGTATAGTATGTTAATATGATGTGAATTTGTTTGGCGGGGCATAACTGACACCCTAAATATAGGAGTGCTACCATGCCGCTGCAATTGTGGAGATCACCGTCCGTCTGAGGGACGAGGAGAGTGCGCTCAAGCGCAAGGCCATGAGCGAGGGCCAAGGCACGCAAGGGCAAGGGGGAGAAAAGAAGAGGAAGCCATACCCCGTCCCAGAAAGGACAGCAACAGGGTGGCAAGGGCCAGACCCAGACCACCACTGCTGAGGAGCCTCTGCAGCTCACCTACGCGTATGCGGCCAAGCCATTACGCTCTTACCCACCCAAGGGTAATTAATAAATTTCAATACCGAAATCTAGTGTGTGGGTTACTTTGTGTTAGTAGTATGTGTGATGGGTTCGTGCCCTGGCCGGAGCGCCACTATTACTGCAAGTGGTGCAACGGAGACCACCCCGGCAAGGACTGCAAGGGTAATGATGTGCAGTGCTGATACTACAAAAAGATGGGGCACCGCGACTATGAATGCTGGCAGAACCCGAACAGTAAAACTACAGGCCCAAGGGGCAATGGAAGGGTAAGGCCACTGCGACCACCGATGGCCCGAAGACGCGAATCAGCCACCCCCAGATCAGAGGTACACAGATTCCCAGAAGGGAAGGGGTCGGGGTCCGGCAAGGCCGCCCTGAATGTGGTGGACCGGTCTGAGGCGCCAGGGCCTCTTCTAGACCAGGTACCGCCTAAACTGTTGAGTAAAATAAGTGTTTGCATGCCGCATTTCATGCATGTGTGTTAGTGAGTTTAAGTAAACAACCATGTGAGTAAACATTAAAGTATAGTGTGAAAGTCACCTAATTAGATAACTCTAACTTAAAGGACCTTTAATATATGTTATCCAATCCCACCCACACCAAACCCTGAAGAAACCACCATCGGCATCACCGATTTTCCAATGGAGCAATGTCAGGTTATCCAGCCAGGTATGATACTCTTAAATGGATACCTGACACCGGGCACAAATCCACATCATCAGACGATGCAATGAACTTGGAGCAACACCTGGAGGTTTCTACACACCCGAATACCCGAGCGGATCAAGAATGAAATTGAAGATGATGTGCATGGGTAAGGACTGGAACCCTTACACCAAGACATATCAAGAAGTGCAAGCTGAAGATGGAGCAACTATACCAAGTATACCTGAGGAATTCTTGCGGTCGTTAACCACGCCGTGGAAAATTGCTCAACAAGTTGAAACGGATTCAATTCCCAATGTGAAAGCAGATCTGTGGTATTGAACTTCTACCAGAAAGGTGGACGGTTAGGGTTACACCAAGACAAGGACGAGTCGCCCGAGTCTCTAAGTAAGGGAGTACCCATGGTGTCTTGGTCCGTTGTGACACCGCAGTGTTTGTGTATGGCGAACAGAAGCGTGCTGATCTCGCAAAGAAGCTAGTGTTGAAATCAGAGACGTTTATCATGGGTGGGCAGTCAAGGATGCTATACCATGGCATCAGGAAGATCAAACTGAATACCGCACCATCGGCAGTGATCATGCCACACACATGAAACCCGGACGTTTGAATTTGACCTTCAGACAGTTTTAAGCCTTGTATAATTATATGTGATGTGTTGAACCAGTGTATGTTAAGAATGTTGTAAGTGTTAATTATGGCGACAGTAGAAGCCACAAATGTTGTAAAAAGAGTGTGTTAATGAATAAAGTGGAGTTGTTTGAAGTATACCAACCGTGTTATTACCCAATACTTATTAGTTTGCCAATGAATTAGGCTGTGCACTCGGAACGGGAGGTATACTGAGTGTCTGCAATGAGGTGAAGCCGGCAAGAGCGGCACAATCCTCACCGGTACCTTTCCAGTCAATGGCGTGGACGCTTCGATCTTGTTCGACTTCGGAGCCTCACATACTTTTATTTCGCTATCCTTTGCGAAGAGGCTGGGGTTAGACGTGATGAGATGCCAGACTTCCTAGTCACTCTCCCGTCGAAAGAGCGGATCAAGTGTACCCGCTACCACCGAGGTGTTGTTGTAAGAATCCGAGATGAAGAGTTCCCGATCGACCTGATAAAGTTCGACGGACTTGGTTTTGATGTAATTGTCGGGATGAACTGGTTGGAGCGGTACAAGGGCAGAATCCTGTGTGCCGAGCATCGCCTTTCTTCTTCGGAGTCCATCTGGGGTACTATATCTTACCGCCAGAGGCCCAGGGAGCCTTCGACTCAGATCATCACCCGCCATGGCTATGTGTCGTGAACTACGACGAGGGAGTGAGTATACCTCTGCTATGTCCATGACATAGAGAGAGACCAGAGTTTAGTCCGATGTGCCGGTAGTGTCGTAGTTTCCGTCTGATGTATTTCCTAAGGAACTGCCGGGCATGCCGCCAGCACGGGAAGTGGAGTTTGAGATTGATTTGGTTCTGGGCACCGGACCAATTGCGAAGGCGCCCTACCGTATGGCTCCAGCAGAAATGACTGAGCTCAAGGAGCAGCTGAGAGACCTACTTGACAAGGGGTTTATCCGCCCTAGCGTTTCACCATGGGGAGCGCCGGTCCTCTTCATGAAGAAGAGGAGACACAAGAGGTTGGATCCGATTCCTGACTCTTAAACTGGTCCGCGGCCCAAACCCCTTAAATGGGTAGCATCCCGGATTGGTGAGTCAAGTAAATCCCGGTGGTGGGACGGAGTAGTCCCCGGGCCGGAGGTCCCGACGACTTAACATGAGTAAGAGTGAGTTAGTAAGTATGTATGAGTATGAGTATGTATGCGTAAGTACTGTGGAACGAGTAAAAGAGTAATCTCCACCCGATTAACCGGGTGGACCAACATGAGCTAACAAGGATGGTGTATTGTGTGTGTATGTATTGTATGTATTGTATTACGTATTATGTATGTAGTATGGATTGTGTATGTTGGATGATGTATGTGTAGTGTGTAATGACGTGTATGTATGTTCCTTGCGTAATGTATTGTAATATTATGTGTATAAGAGCATGTATGCATATGTTATGTATAAATCAATGCATGTATATTAATGAAGTAGTGTGTACTATTGGGGGTGTGGCGGGTATCTAGTACGGGGTATGCATGCGAAAGCTGACCCCCTAGGGGGAATGTTTTTAGTGTGCAGGTACTCGGTAGGATGTGGTCAAGGTCAGAGATGGTGGTCAGTGGCTACACTTGGATAGCTAGAAGTAGAATGTAGAGGTGTACTAAATGGCACACCCTTGTACTTAGGAAGTAAGTAGTTGTGAGGAATGGGTAGATGTAGACTCTTAATGAGTACATATGAACTTGGAAGAAGCATTGTATTTGTATTGGGAACCTAGTAAACTCAGTTATGTATTTTGTATTGTATGTTTTATGAAGGAGTAAAGTGTAGAATGGAACATTGTAGTATTCGATTTATAAATGGAGTATGTACAGTAGATGTGTAGTACTCGGATTCCGGTCCATCAGACCGATGTTGTATGTAGTAGTAGTAGCCTTGTTAGTCACGTGGGTGACTAACGGCAGTGTATCACCCACCGTTGAGTATGTAAGTATCCGCTGCGTGAATCAGGATTGTATAAGGAGATTGGACGGTAATGACGGTATTAGCGGTAGGGGTGTTACAAAAAGTGGTATCAGAGCGAGGTATCGCTCTGATGACTGGAAATACTGAGTTTAGGAAATACCGAGTTAGGAACTAGAAGCTTAGGGCTAAGGGGAGTGTTAGCATTAGAGATATGCTAGTTAGGAACTCCCGGTGTGTACCGGATACCTACAATACCAGACCCGCCCTCCGCAAACCTATTGTATAACTTGGGAAAGAATGCCAGAGAGAAGGAAAGTCCTCTCATACTCGGGAAGACTCGATCGGCAGTAGTAGTAGTGAGATAATCCTATAAGAGGAAAGAACTTGACACACAGTAGATTCCAAGAATTGGAAAGTCCCGGAAATGGATCCCGGTTGAACAACAATACCCGCACTTAATGGCGGTAGAAGGAGTATTCCAACCATGAGGAGGCTACAACTTACAACAGCATGGGGCGACGTGCTTAGCAGTCGCGAGAACCTGGCTAGTCAACCAGCAGCAGGAAAAGGAGCACTAAGCGCGCAATAGAGCGGAAAAAGGAACTGTAACGAAACCCGAGACACAAGTCTACGGGACAGTAATAGCTAAGTAATACCACCAACGGTATGCGAACTGACTAAGGACATAGTCAGGAACGGTTAACTCCAGAACTACAACGCCAAAAGGTTACAATACCTGGCCTACAAAGCTCAAGTGGCTATAAGGACAATCACAAATATAATCCGATGCAACTACAAGAGTAGTGCCTAGACAAGCTAAGGCTCAATAACCAGTACTGTAAACCAGTGGGAACGAGCAACAAGGAAAAACACAAACTAAATAAATGGGGATCTCCAAGGATTGGAGAAGTACCCCGACCAAGACAACCATGTCAAGATCAATGAGAAGCTACTTAAAAGGATCGAGTATCCCAAACATAGATCAATATGATCAAGGGAAGAGTCAACAAGACTATTAAATACAAGTGGAAACCATACCAAGATCGGTATAGGTTTACCCAAAAATCACCAGTACCACACACTTGCCACGGCAAGTGCAGTAAGGGCAGGAACATGTAGAGGAACACTAACACACCACAAGTACATAGTAATGTACCGAGACCGCAAAGAAGCGACTACCGGATCACGTATCCTAAAAACAAGAAGAATGGAACCTTGGAAAGGCCTAACGGCCTGACCATTGTATTAAGGACATACCAGTCAGCAAGAAGCTGGACTTGGTCAAGACCTCAACATGGCTATGCCATGAAGGACATCTTTAACACCGAACCGTTATTTTCAAACCAAGTTTTCTTTCAGAACCGCAAACCTTCTTTTAAAACCTTGGATTTTAAAAACTGAACCAACATAATTATGGTGAGTATCATAGAATGATACAAGAGGAGCTGACAATAGAATACTTCACCTAGGCATGTGACGAACACTACGAGTGTACCCAATTACGGGATGTGGGATAACCGCACTCCGAAGGAGCTTGCGGGCCTGACATATAGTTAGGTAAGTGGTAACGTATCAACATAGTACCCCACGTATGTATACATGTAGTGTACAAAACACGGGAAGTAGTCAACCCCGTTCTACGGACCATGAGTAAGTTCAAACTAGAACAGCTGGACACCCCAGACGATCAAGGAGGAAGAACTCATCTAAGAAGAAAGGATAAAGAACTCAGAGAAACCATCTGAAGATAAGGAATGAGAATTTGGAAGCGCAAAGAGCGCAGACTAATAAGTATAGACATTGGACATGTCTCAAGATGTCAAACAAATACGTGACAGTTGGAAGGGATACCCAGCCTGAACACGGTAAGGCAAATGCCTAAAGTGAACACAATGATGCTCAACAAACGGGATGGAGTTCCCAAGAGCAATCACAAGATTACCACGAAGTATAATCCATCATTGGAGAGGATATTAAACCTAGTCTAAACCACTAGGAGAAGGTATAAATGGTCTACCCAAGAACGGGAGACGTTATAACCCGAAAGGAATAGCTTAAATATAATACCACAAGGTGGTATAGTAGACGCAACATATTATAAATACTGGCCGGATGTAATGGCTTAACCTAACAGCACCCAGGAGCAATCCTTGAAGGGTGTCTGAATTGCAACAGTCAAACAATAGCGACACGATAAAAGCACAAAAGCTATAACGAGCACTCGGTTAAGACACCGAAGGGATTTCACTTAACAGGAAATGCCCTAAATTTCTAAGAGGCACTGATTAACACCAGAATGCCTAAAGAACCTCCTATGAACGGAAGCGTGATGTCACGACTTACCATGGAGCCCAGCAATACCTAACCTATGGGATATACAGGGAGTGGAAACATGTATAAGCAGCTTGCAAAGAGCATAGCTTGCAACAATAAGGCTTAAAAGCCATCAACCAACTACGTTATATAAACCTTAACAGTTGCAAAACCACATCAAATACTAACAAGACTTGCAAAAGATATTGCTTCATGCAACAACAGATCGACAACTGAAACACCCAATTTAAACTCAACATAATGAGTGGCTTGGAGTAATGGCTACCTCAGTGTCACTGTTCACTAAGAGCATCAGCCTAGTATACAGTTGACAGAGTTTTAATTTCCCTACATGCCTTCTGTAGAAATGGTAACATAAAGGCATGGGAATCGTGATAATGCCAACATTGGCCTAGTCCACACTTGGACACTACGAGAAACTCGAGGAAAGGTACCTCTCGTTAACCAAAGACCACCAATGTGGTGAAGATGTGAACCTTTAGAAAAGGCTTCCATCTACAATAACAACAAGCTTGCACATGCAGTTATTGCCAAAAGACAATCGAATAAGAAAATGAGATTTTCCAAACCACTACGCCTACAAGAGGTTGTGGACTGTAAAGGCATAACGCTTAAAGAGCATAAAGACTCGAAGGAGTAAGTATGCTCCATACGCACCAAGCATGTGGTGAACGTTGTATAAATACTAACATAGTGAACCTCTTCATGAGACCTATGAGTGGTAACAAACCTCTCAACAAGAACTTTCAATTATCAGTGATAGAATACTCTTCAATTAGAGAACGGGACCCGAAAGCCCTTGAAGTTTCTGGGGATGTCCCGGTGATATACATACAAAGTAAAACCACACAGCTAGAGCCATAACCAATGCTCAGCGCTGGGAGACGGTAATTGCCAAAAACAATCAATGTGAGTGCACATTGGACACCATGAATGACCAACGCTCAAGAGAGCTTATAACCCGATGAATTATCTCATCCCTGGTCAACCAAGATACTTGGTAATTGTATCATAAATGATGATAGAATGTGAGGTAAGTTGACCTACACATGAAACCCAAATTGGAATAAAACATCTCCACAATGGGAAGGTAATAAGATTGCGGTATGTTACGACAACCGTCATACACACGAACTAGGAACCTCCTAGTGTATTCACACCATAAGGAAATGGTGCCAACGACAATGGCAATGAGTAAAGGTGCTACCACAGTAACAGAGACAGTAAAAACGATGTTGTACAATGAGTAAGAGTATGGCGCGCAACAAGTGACCGCTATGAGGAAGTAGCAGATAATGATACAGTAGTAGTAGAGATAGTAAGATGACAGGCAGAAATATTCTTTCCTATCACATAAGTGACTTACTGTCAAGCGTTTACGCCTCTGCACTCTGTATGACTGAGTGTTTTGGTATTGCACTTGTGCAGCTAATGATCTAATGAGATAGCTAGGAATATGGAAAATGTAAATCGTAGTAAACCCTTCTTTTCACCAACAAACATGGCATAAGCCAGTTAAGCAAGCTTAGCAACAGACCGTGCGGCCTAAGGCCAAAGAAGCACGAAGAGTGTAAAGCACACCAACAATCACAAGATCTGAATTCCATTGGAATAAATGTGAAAGAAGACTGAAAAAAGTCACTAGGACTGACGCATAGAAAATGCAAGGTCATACAAGTAAAGAACACTTGTACTGAACCAGAGAAACTGGTATAATTCAGAAGCTATTGACAACAGAGGAAGCACTACAACTAAGTAGTGACTTAACCTCGCCCGAAAATAAGTCGAAGGAACTTAGTGAATAATCATGGGAGTACGAATAGTATACATAATAGATTGCCAGAGAGCTGGTTATAAATCTTAAACTCATTGAGTTCAAACACGGTAAAAGAATACCGCATTTGTTTAGTAAACCTTATTTCCACAATAGACGGATAAGAAGGCGATGTATAGCATGTTAAGGATAATAAGAAGGGTGAATAACCCAAGTTATCAGGGTCGCGCAGCAGAAGCTAGTGGGCCCTAGCTAGGAGATAATATACATAGTAAGTATAGTAGAATGGCTAGTAATGCCTTGAAGCCTAATAGGCTGGAACCGAATTAATTATGAGTTAAATAAACTCATATAAGAACCCTTGGTGCAAAGACTAAACCATTGTTATGATTAAGACCCTTTGACAAGGGTACATTATGTAACAAACCGTAAAGAAGCTAAAACGCTTCAAATTGCCCAATTGAGTAAACCAATGTTTAGTAATAATAACATATGGTAGATTACGTGGGCGTAATCCCTTTTAAGGGGGTAGAGCGAAAACCGCATAATGTGAATTTTATGAATAAAACACATAAACTATAATGTGAACTATAATGTGCATTGCACAAATGAGAATTGATTTGATGACTGGTACTATGTTAAATAAACATAAGTATTCATTCATATTGAAATTGTAGTAATTAGGCATGAGAGATGCAAATACCATAGGAGGAATATACCTACCACTAGTACAAAAAACGTCTATTTCGGCGCCCCTATTTCGGCGGTTGTAGACAAAACCGCCGCAATAGGGGACCGAGATGTATACCGTATGTAAAGAAGGGGTTTAGTTCGGCGGTTCCTAGATATAAACCGCCGAAATAGGCCCTTTTTAATTAAAAAAAAAAAGAGACCTATTTCGGCGGTTCCTTACACGAAACCGCCGAAATAGGTTTCTATTTTTTCTTTTTTTTTAATTTAATCATCTATTTCGGCGGTTCTTTGTTAGGAACCGCCGCGAAATAGGTCTCCTTAATTTTTAATAATTAAAAAGGGCCTATTTCGGCGGTTCCTAACAAGGAACCGCCGAAATAGGTCCTTTTAATTAACCCCCAAACCCCGATTCGAAACAATTACGCGATTTCATTAGGTTAATTCACCCTTCTTCTCCTCTCTCTGTTCAACGGCGACTGCGAACACCGCCACCACAACCGTCGCCCGGCCGCCCTCCTCCTCCTCTCGCTTTCGCCGGTGTCGCGCCGTCGGTGTCGCGCTTGGGTTGGCGTCGCCGGCCTCATTCCGCCACTCAACAGAGGCGAACAGAGGTGAGAGCAACCCTAACTTTCCTTTTCGATTGTGTTTATTTAATTGTTAATTTGTTGTTAAAATTGATAGATTGTTGTCACATTGTGATTGTGGATGATGATATTTATTGTGTGTGTGAAATCTTTGCAAGATTTGGTTGTTAAACTATTAAATTTATGTATGCACACAAGGTGTTCGATGAAATGTCCGAGTGAATTTTTGTGCTGTTTTTGGCCCTTCTTTTAAATGGGTGCGAAAAGAAAGTAGCAAACGCAGAGTAAAGTAGTGTAGTTTCTAAACGTATGAATGAGTGTTGTAATATGTGCAATAAATATAAGTATAGTGATTGCGAGTAAAAGATATGTTGTTAATTAAGATGAGCATTAAGTATGAGTAGTTTTCTTATATATTTAAAAGTATTGCGTGTGTGGAGAATTAAAGAAAGTGTTATGAAATGTATATGTACAGTGCAATGACGATATGTGGAGAATTAAAGAAACTTTTTATCTGGTTGTGTCATAGTATAAAATATTATTGTGTTATTTGTGTATATGACGATAAGTGAAATACAAAGATAAAAAGTTAGTTATTAGTTGTCTGTAATAGTAGGTGAAGTGAAGAATGTGGTGGTGTATGTGTGTTGAAAGTAGTAGCTTGTGTGAGCAAGTGAATATGAAAGTTGTAAACGCAAAGTAAAAATAATCAAATTTTGTAGTGAGTTTAGAAGAAAGAAATAGTAAAGAGAAAGAGTGTATAAAGTAATGAGTGAGCAGAATGATGATTATAGTAGATAAAAGTAGTAAAAAGTGTAGAAATGATAAGTAGAAAAAGTGCTAGTAAAAAAGAGTGGAAGACCCTGAAGTAGTGTAAGAAGTTAAATGCGTAGTAAAAGTGTTAGCGTAGTAATAGACAAGTGTGTGTAGGGGTGTGAAAATTTCGTATGTATGCGTTAAGTTGATTTCTGTGAAGTGTTAAGTGGTAAAACAATTATATGTGCAGCACTTGAAAGATGTAATGTAAGTGTAGAACGTTTCGTAGTGTATAATTGAATAAGAGCGTGAACAAGCAGTCATAGTATAGAAAAATATTGTAGTAGGTGAGGTATTAGCCGTTTTAGTAGCGGTTTGAAGTAGAGGGTGTGAGAATGTATTTATATATATATATATATGAGTATTGTATAGTCGTTAAGTTTAATATAAAATTATTCTAATTGATCTGAATGTTTGTTCATCTTTATGCGTTGCCTCTGTAGAGATTGGCGTTGCTACACAAGTCTCGCACGCCCGATTGAGAAGAGGGGCTGAAAACAATTCATTTATGAACCGGTATTTTTTTTTTAATTTAACTCTTCATTCTCTTCATTCTCTTCACTCACTGTAATATAATCTAACTTATCATTTTTCTCTTTTGTGTCTCTACAGATAAATACTTAAGGAGCTTCTTTACCATTTGATGGTAGATTGAAAGCGGAGCGGAGAGCAATTCATTTTCGAACCGGTAATATAATCTAACTTATCATTTTCTCTTTTGTAGAAGAGGTCATGGTTGCATGGGGAAAACTTTTCCCCTCTCGTCCAAGTGATATTGTGCACGGTGAACCACTCCGACATTACATGCACGAGTGCTTCTAGACGAATTTGTTGCAGAGCATGCTGACGTCGGTTTACCGGTGCCGATCCCACAAAGACCTACCGTGCGTTCTGCACAAACTGCGACAGTGCAGTGGCCTGCACGATTGGTCAGACTCCCTGGGCAGGTATTACTCTTAACCATTGCTATAAACTATTGGTGTACCACCTTGCATCCATATACTTAATTAGACTAATATCATAGGATATGACCCCACCGAAGACTGATAAGGGCAAAGGAAAAGAATTGTCACACCTGTGCAATCAAAGGCATCCACAAATTTTGTGCTTAGACCTACTTTGGTGGAGAAGAGAATATTGGCCGGCTTGTCGACCAATATGCAGATTCTGCATTCCTCGTTGTTGGTGCTACCACCGGATAGTGATCCCTCATTGTGGAAGATCCCGAGCGGATATTTCACTTATATAGTTCAAGGAGAAGATATACATCGATTTGGGATGTGTATAGTCCGACTTCGAGGAGTGCTTCAGGAGGGATTGGTTGAATTGTCGATTATCAAGTCGGCCGCCATGTGAGTGACTTCTACCTTTTATATTTTGAATTCATTAATTGGTGATGAATTAGATGTTTGAATAAAAAGTTAATGACTAATGATATTGCCTCATAGGTGGTGCATGATAAGGCGATCAATGTCTTTGAAGATCGAAGATTTGGATTCTTGTGTCCTGCTATGTGCATGAAGTCCAGAGACAAGTGATCCGCAAAGCTTATGCAATATATGACGAATGCCCTCTATGAATGTCGAACAAGTCATTTATTATGCTGCCATATCATTCAGAGTATGATATTTGACTATTTCTCTTAGTATTATCTAAAACATAAGTTTGTTAGTTGCTTAATGATTTCAACACATTGTGTAATTTGTGGACAGTCGACATTGGTCATTGCTTGTGCTGGTGATGGGGAAGCACCCACGAATCTTGCAATTTGACTCACTTGGTAAGGCTGCCAGAGACCGAAGATCTCCACCGCATACTGGGGTAATTATTTTTGTTAGTTAAACAACAATTATTTTACTTAACATTAACTGTTTCATAACTTGCTACTGATGCTTAAAACTATATATATTGCTGATGAAATATAGTCCATGAGAGCTGCATTAAGACTCCAGGGTATAACAATGAAGAGTTAACATCCCTTGGAACACTGTCAAGGTACTCTATTAATTGATAAATTTGTGTGATAATGTTTAAACTTGTTTATAACTGTCAATATGTGTGTTTGTATAGTGTCCGGTGCAGCCTGGGGGGTCAGAATGTGGATACTATGTCATGAGATTCATGAGTGACATAGTAGGAGCGGCGAACCTTTTACCAGAGCACTCGTTAGACATGGTAACATTCTTTTAAAGTTTCAGTTATGCTCTTTACATGTTGTTAGACTTGTACGTTTTAGATTAATGTTCATTTTTTTTCAAGGCTTACGAACAAGTGTTCAAAGGTGGTCAGTATGATGATGCTCAAATTGTTGAGATGCTTGAGGAATGGTCGGAGTTCGTCTGCACAAGTTTAATGAATTGATGATCATGAAGATGTTTTGTGAACTTTTTTGAGTATGTAAATGTAACTCTGTACACTTGTGGATGGTGTAATGGTAGATTTGAATTGTATTGGTGTTTTTATTTGTAATGAAAGTGTGAATTGCATTGGTTTTGTTAACTCTCAAATTGTGGTGCGTCGTTGGTATTAATTGGGAGCTTTTATAACTTTTTAAATGTGTGCTGGAGCTCCCTGTATGGATGAAGCATTATTACAGGTCTGATTGAACCAAATGTGGTGAATATATATATATAAGCTGGGATGGAAAAAAACAAAAAAAAATATACCTATCTCGGCGGTTCTTAGGGAACAACGCCGAGATAGGCCCCTGGGATTGACCGATGGTGAGATTGACCATGGGTCTATCTCGGCGGTTCTTAGAGAACAACCGCCGAGATAGACCCATGGTCAATCTCACCAACGGTCAATCCCAGGGGCCTATCTCGCGGTTGTTCCCTAAGAACCGCCGAGTTAGGTACCTCTAGTTCGGCGGTGCTCATTTCGGCGGTTAACAACCGCCGAAATAGGCCCATTGGAACCGCCGAAATAGGCCTTTTTTCTACTAGTGTACCTTGTAACACCATGTAAGAGTATTAGTAAAAGAAAAGTAATGAGTAGTGGACGGAGCTCCACAAGTATTGTAGCCTTTGAAGAGGTAGTACGAAATGATTGAGGGCAGTAGGCGAATGAAGCCTATGAGTAGTGCGTTCGTAGGTAAATTATTGGAAGCAAGTTGAGGTTGACTGAAATCTACAAGTATTGTAATTCTTAGCTAGAAGATTTGTGATGATTGAGAGGAATGAATAGAAGTAGCGAAGGTCGATGAAATGATCACTTAGGCATTGTATTCTGAAGTAAAGTATTTGGGAAGTAGAGTGAGGATGATTGATGGGCTGAATTCCATCCTTTGGAGATGTATGAATTTGTAATCATGACTAGAAGAGTAAAAAGATAGAACATGAAAACAATTAAATTATTTGTTTGTTTGAAACTGATGTGGGAAGTCGAACTTGATCCTGATCAGATCAAGGGAAACCGAACACAAATTGGGGTGGAAAGATAGTTCAACACTGATGCTGATCACATCAGGGTCGAATGATTCTTGAAGCTCCCCTTTAGTGGTCACAAGAATCACACATAGGATAGAAATACAAATTGGAATTTGGAGTTGTATGCTTTAGAAAGATTTCTAATTAGTAGTTGTAAAAGAATTTTCCTTAGACCGGAGATTGAGGACTTGTTGGAAGTTTATACCGGAGAAGATCGTAGTATAGTGTATTGTATTATTCCAAGGGCAGCGGGACATAGAGGAGTCCTGTGTCGAGATGACCTGAGTGCCTGCGGGATTGTGATGTGTATTGCATTGCTTTGGGGATAGCTTTGCACTGTATGCATGTATAAATGTTGTAATGAGGAACCGGACGGATGGTAGTAATGTGGATTGGAGTAATCATAGTACATTTGTATGGTATGGAATGTAGAGACCGTGAGTAATGGATTTGGGGAAGTGTAAGGAGGAGGAATGTATGACTTTTGGCACAGACAAGTATGAATGAGCAAGTATCGAATTCTAACCTTGAACAACTTTGAGGACAAAGTTCTTAAGGGGGGTAGATTGAAATACCCCGAACTTAAATATAGGGATTAAAATTAATCTAATACGTATGTAAGGGCCTAATAACGCCTAAGTAATATGGTAAGGAAAAATAAATTCAAAGAAATAAAGAAACGCTTAAAAAGTAGAAAACACTAAATAAGCGTTAAAATAACCATAGGAGGTATGAGACCTCGGTTAGCGCATTATATGGATTCTAAGGGCTTAATAAGACCTAAATAATATATGGGAACAACTCCCGAAGAAAACGGATCCAAATAATGTATTAAAACACTAATAGAGCTTTAGTGCACGCTTTTCGAGAAAACCCGAAAACGTGACTTTAAGTGGTCAAACGAACCCGTAAAAAAATTATAAATCATTAAATAACAATGATTAATCATTAATGGAAGCTTAATAACCAATAAAATTAAATAAACGAGAAAAATTCCGGAAAACGGGCCTGGTTAGTGAATAGTACCAAAACCGGGTAAACTAACGAGCGTTTTCTGTAAAAGACAAAAAACACTCCAACTAGTAATACAGTAGGGGGACCGATTTTTATTAAGCCAAATAACCCACACACCACACATGTAACTAGCTAATTAATTAAAGGGTCAAAAGCAAAGAGTACAAAAAGTAAAAAGGTATTTACTTTACCTCTCTCCTCTCATTCTCACATTTCTCCTCTCCCTCTCTCGCGTGGGTTTCTTCCTCACCCAGCTGACCTCCCCTCTTCTTCTCCCTCTGTTGGCGATTTTGAAACTCCAAAGAAACAACCATGGCAGCTCACCTTCTCAAGCTTGCCCAAGCTTTATTAAAGCTCCAAATCAAAAACAAATTACATATTTGAACTCCCCTCATCATTCTCTACAATTCTATCTTTTCAAATTCGAAAAGGAAGAACTTCATCTCCATGGGTTTTCCCCATTCAAAGAGAAAATGGTACCAAAGTAAAGCTTGGAGTCTCCTCTCTCCATTAAGGTAAAAATCTACATGAAAAACTCATGTTTCCTTCATCTTCTTTTACAACCGATTCCTACCCCCTTGTAATACTCTACTTTCTCTCTCTCGTTTAAGCAAATTACAACCTTGCAATGGTGGTGGAATCACCTTCTCAAACCAAGGGCTAAAACCCCTCCTAAAACACTCCAAAGGTAAACCCTAGAATTTTTTATTTGAACATTTTAATGCATTAGTGTTAATGTAAGGGATAGTATGTTAATTACACTTATTTTGTGTGTATTGGGTGATGGGAATGGAGTTGGCAACTCCATTCCCCATATAGCCGATTTGTGTAAGAAAGAAAGAAAGAGGAGGATTGGAAAAGAAAAGAAGGAAATATAAGCTTAAGGTAAGAGCTCCTTTCTAATGTTAAATTTTAATGCATTAGAGTAATGGGAAAGGGTAAACTAATTAAAGAACCCAAACTATTATATTAGAATTGTAGTTATGGAAGTTTGAGTATTTATGAGCAAGTATTTGAATTGTAGGCCTTGGGGCCAAATAATTGTGCATGTGTATTAGTATTGTGGTTTGAGGAGTAAAGATGTATTGGTATTGTAGTTGATGGAGTATTGATGTATGGAGATAATGTTTTGAATGCTGGTAGGACCCTTGTAAGGGTGTGGCTAGAATAGGAATGATTTTGGTGAAAAAGTTGTGACGATGATAAGTAGAATTGTAGGTGAACTATGGCGAAATTTTAGTAGGAGTTGTGCATTAAGAATGACTTGGTGAATGGGAAAACCAAGGTGTGTATTTGGGATAGTAAGGATGTTTAGTAATCATGGAATGGTAGTTATAGTATAAGAATGAAGAGGAGTAAAAATCTGTAGCAGGAGTATTGGAATGTGTAGGAGAAACAAGGAAGGATTAATGTGTAAGATTTAGCAAAATGAGTATGGTACTGAGTAAGGCTTTGGGTTGAGTGTAATGCAAATGAGTCAAAGGAAGAGCCATAGGAATAATGGGAAGAAGGAAGGAGAAAATCTGTAGCATTTGTTGAAGAGCAAAACTGTAACAGGAGGAAAATTGGACAGTGGAGTGTATTTTGTAACAGATTTTGATGGAGATGGATTAGGCTAGTTTAAAGTGCTTAATCAATGCTAAAATATGCT
Source organism: Limonium bicolor (assembly GCA_023374045.1). NCBI lineage: Eukaryota > Viridiplantae > Streptophyta > Magnoliopsida > Caryophyllales > Plumbaginaceae > Limonium > Limonium bicolor. The sequence continues at coordinate 451,916,313 of CM041777.1, forward strand.
AGATTATATGTAGGAATAATGGGGAAGAGATTGGTAGGACTTGGAGTTGAAAATAGTAAAAACTAGCATATATGTAAATACTGCAACTGTCGGGTTTGCAAATCAAGTACGCAAACCAGGACCAGTCAAAAACTCGATAGATTGTAATTCAGAAGGAGTGGTCCGGGTTTGCAAACTAGGACCTAAACCCGGACCACCACAAAAATACACCCGAGAGATTTGCAAAGGAATGGTCCGGGTTTGCAAACCAATCCCTAAACCCGGACCACCCAAATTTTTCACCCGAGAGAAACTACAATGCATGGTCCGGGTTTGTAAACCCAGCCCTAAACCCGGACCACACTTAAATTCCACCCGAGACTGACCAAGCACTATGGCCCGGGTTTGTAAACCTGGACACTAACCCGGACACTACTAAAATTCTTCCAGAATGTGTTTTAAAGCTATTCTAAGGTAGGGTAAGGATGGGTAATGATTGTATAAGATGATTATGACATAATTAATGATGTTTAAAGGTCATTAAGGCCATGAACAAGCTTAGAAAATAATTGTAAGTAAGTAACTTAGGTAAATGTATTAAGTAACAAAGAGTTAGTAAGTATAAACTAGGAAACTTTAGGAAAGTAATAAGTAAGGTTAATTATGGATAATTAACCATCCAACTGTACGTATGTGATAGGATTCAAATAGTTGAACACCGAAGGGAGTCGGTGAGTCCAAAGTCAACGGTGAAAGGTATGATTTCTTCATGCCCTGTATCCTAATCTGGTTACCCCGATTTGTGTGCTTATTTGATCACCTAAATAGATAAATGCATGAACCGGACTATATTGCACTTACTTGTGCTTGACCTTGTTGTTCTTGATATTTATTGTCTTGAACAATAGTTTGTATAATTCATGAAATGATTGGATGAAGATAAATGTGTATATACCTTGTATTGTACTTGTGTAATGTATTGCACCTTGTATGTATGTGGATGTGTATGGTATTATTGTGGCTTGGATGTTGACTTCTACTAAATTCCTAACTACCTAACTCCTAACTTAAGTGTGAGTAAATTGGAATGAGTAGAAGTCCGATATAGCTTCGGCCACGCGTGAGGATGAGGAGACACAAGAGGTTGGATCCGATTCCTGACTCTTAAACTGGTCCGCGGCCCAAACCCCTTAAATGGGTAGCATCCCGGATTGGTGAGTCAAGTAAATCCCGGTGGTGGGACGGAGTAGTCCCGGGCCAGAGGTCCCGACGACTTAACATGAGTAAGAATAAGTAAGTAAGTATGTATGAGTATGAGTATGTATGCATAAGTACTGTGGAACGAGTAAAAGAGTAATCTCCACCCGATTAACCCGGGTGGACCAACATGAGCTAACAAGGATGGTGTATTGTGTATGTATTGCGTATGTATTGTATATGTATTGTGTATTGCGGATCTCGGAAAGGTAAGAATGTGTCTGATGGCTTGTATGGGTTACCATGTATGTATTGAAGAGTGTGTAATGACGTGTATGTATGTATTCCTTGTGTAATGTATTGTAATATTATGTATAAGAGCATGTATGCATGTATGTTTGAATGAAATCAATCGCATGTATTCGACCAAGTGGTCGGCGTACCCTCACTAGTACGCGGGGTATGCGGTTATCATATGCAGTGAAAGCTGACCCCCTAGGGGGAACGTTTTTAGTGTGCTACCCGAAGCGGATGTGGTCAAGGTAAAAGACCGGTGGCTACACTTGGATAGCTAGAAGTAGAATGTAGAGGTGTACTAAATGGCACACCCTTGTACTTAGGAAGTAAGTAGTTGTGAGGAATGGGTAGATGTAGACTCTTAATGAGTAAATATGAATTTGGAAGAAGCATTGTATTTGTATTGGGAACCTAGTAAACTCGGTTATGTATTTTGTATTGTATGTTTTATGAAGGAGTAAAGTGTTGAATGGAACATTGTAGTATTCGATTGATAAATGGAGTATGTACAGTAGATGTGTAGTACTCGGATTCCGGTCCATCAGACTGATGCTGTATGTAGTAGTAGTAGCCTTGTTAGTCACGTGGTGACTAACGGCAGTGTATCACCAACCGTTGAGTATGTAAGTATCCGCTGCGTGAATCTGGATTGTATAACGAGAATGGACGGTGATGACGGTATTAGCGGTAGGGGTGTTACACCGCCCATCGAGTGGATCTGCGTGGGGCTGGACCTCAGGCTCAGCTTGGTCCTCTTCCGGACCTTCCTCAAGATGAGTGAGTAACTCCTTTCATCAGTGTCATAATACACTGAGTTCGGACGAGCTCTGACATTATCACGAGCCATCTGGTTGAAGGAAAAGAAATAGCATATCCCACACATATATTACTATCAATGTTAGCACATGAAAGTTCCAGATTATGCCACTAGGGGACGATCATCATAACATGTTCATAATCTCACCCAATTATACCGCAAATTATGAAATTAACTCAGCAAGAACATGGAAGAGATAATAGCAGACAAATTAGGCAGAAAATGGAAAAAAAATAGACAGAAATACATGGTCCGGGTGCAGTGCCGGACAGAGGCAACCCGGCGTATTCAAACATCACTGTGCCGAGCAGGATGCCGAACAGAAGTTACCCGGCTCATTCAATTCTATATCGTGCCTGATGTGTGATACCCGGCACATTCATCCGGCACATTCAACATTTCAACCTAGAAACCCAGTTCAAACCAGAGAAAGCCAGCAACACAGATTTCTCCCAGAACCACATAAAATACTTCGCAAATGCTCAAATCAGAGACCTAGAATCCTAAATACGTCTCTCGACAACAAAAATCACATATACCAAATACTTTTACTGAAATCTAAAACTAAAATAATGTAAACTAGCGTAAGAAAAGGGGAAGAATATGGAACTTGGTTTGCGATTAAAACAAAGACACACACAGGCTGATTACTGAAACGAACTGAAAGTGAGGGCTGGTTGTGGTGTCGGGAGGCGCGGCGTCTCTGCTTGCTGTGTTGGGACTCGAGAGTGGTACGGTAAAAGAAGTGAAAGCGATAAAACGTACCCGGTAATTTTTTTTCGAATTTTCCGAGGTGCCGGGTTTCATGCCGGTGTTTCGATCCGGCACATGTAGTTCTATCTTGCCGGGTTGAGTGTTGGGTGTTGCGTACCCGACACGTTGAGTTTAAGATAGGCCAGATATATCCTACCCGACTGTAGACACGGCACATTGTAATTTTCTTACCTCGCACCTGCAGCAGTTTAATTACAACTAGGAAAAAATAAAGGCAAAATTACATAACAAGTCTCAGCGTCGGACTTCCTCCAAACATGCCGGGTTACTATTATGTACGCCATATACATAACTGAATTTAAAAACGAGAATAAATGAATCAATGAATAAAAGGTAGAAACTTTAAATGAAAAGAATGAATCAAAACAAGTCAATGAATAATTATGTAAAAAACAATTAGAAGACTAAAGAGTACAGAATAAAAGAATGAATTACATATAATTTAACATTTTACGGAAATAAATAAAAGGAAAATAAGTTTGAACGTGCCTGGCGGCATGACGGAGATATTTTGCCGGCTTTGGACTTCCTCCGAATGTGTCGGATGTTTTGTACCCGGCATTACGCACGGCACATTCAACTAAATAAAAAGAAAATGAACGAATTGATTCAAAGAATAAAGATTAAAGAATAGAGAATAGGGCGATTACCAATTTAGGACTTGGACTAATTCCAAGTCCCCGGCAACGGCGCCATTTTGCTAACAGAAAAATTGTAAGGAAAACTATATACAAAAATGAATAAAAGAATGAAAGAATCCTACAACTCTACTACGGGTAGCAAAATTCCCGGTCGGAATATAGCGTAAGCAAATTACGACCAAGAGTATCGAACCCAAGAGACTTAGTAGAAAATTAGTCCTAATCCTCAGTAATTACCTATTCTAATGAAGAGGGGGAAAAGATAAGTAACAATTTAAATTAAATAAACTATCTAATGATCCATCTAATTGATATCTATAATATATTATACCCTTGATTCGGAATAATAATCAATCTAATAACAAGTATGATCACTAAGTCAAATTAACAAGCTTCGAATTAACCAACTTCTGAACACGCCGGATGTGATATCGGGCATAAGATGCATGGCACATTCAAGAACTTTGAATGTGCCGGACACCAGACACCCGGCATTGCATCCGGTAGTGCCAAAATGTCAACATTGCTTTCCATGTTTCTGGTCGAAACAAACACTCTCAATCTATTATCGAATCTAGCAAATCTATTGCCAATAAAGGAACAAGAAAGAGGAGAATAAAGTGGTTAATTCCAAATCTTAGTTTCCATCCCCTAATTTATAGAAGACAAAGGCAAAGATCACTTAGATTCCTTCAACCCATTGTGTTAGAATTTTGAATTAAAGGAGAACAAGTAGCGAACTCATTATGCTCTTTGCAATAAGATCGAAATCTAAGTTGGAAACTCATAACTTTATTATATGATCATAAATGTATTACAAGGAGTATCATTCCTAACCAAAGATGACAAGGATTTCTACTCCACCATCCACACAGATTAAAAGCAAGAATACAAAGGAGATAAGGGAATTGGTCGTAGCCTTAACCCGTCATGGATTTCCTTCTCTTCGCGTGGAAAGTTGCATAGATTTTCCTTGGACACCAACACTTGGAATGGATGCGGATTTGGAGAATGAATGGAGTGTGGGGTGTGTTGAAGTGTGTTTTAATGAGTAGGCTCTCGGCCTATTTATAGGCATCATTTTCTCCATGTGCCGGGTGTCATGCCGGCTCAATGTCATCCGGCACCGAATAACGCACATGCTTTTCTCTAACAGTCGAAACCACCAAAATCTGAGCAAAACGATGCTTGTGCCGGACAGGGGATGTCCGGCACCATACCCGGCAGCAGTTGAATCGTCAAAGGTAAAAAAATGCTATCTGCTGACGAACCGTGACAACTCTTCACTTATGCCGGCTAGGTTCTACCCGGCACTACATCCGACATTACCCTTGTTCTGCTACATATTGATGCCGTGAGTGGGGCATCCGGCTCTAAGCCCGGCAACACTCGTTCTTTGGTTAGAAGTTTACTCCTTACATGAAAAAGCATACATAACATAAGTCCTGAACATATAACATACTTCATATATACTAATATTGAAAATATTATAAATACTAACTATTCTAACCCTAATTTGACTAGTATACCTATAAATCTAGCATATAAAATATGATAAGTCTGTGGCTTATCACCAGTCTCTAGAGCTTGAACATGAATATGACCTAGACTAATTCTAGGGAGGTGTGTAAGACCTCGAAGGCAATTATGATGGTAATGAATTCTCAATAACCTAAGACTTTACTTTAAGTAGATGATTAATGATTTAATCACATATTAAAGAGTGTTGATATATGGTATGGAAATCCAATTAGTTTTGACTGATTGGTTGCGCATTAGTGATCACTAGAGTATAACGTTTGGATCGGACTGACTCCTCTTAAATTCCAACAGGCCTAGATAGAATGTTGGTCAGAGGGTGCTACTGTTGGCATACGGTTTCGGCCATTCATGGACGCCTTTATTAGGCAAGTGGAAGTCCCGGGATCGACTGATCCTTGGCCATGAGCACCTTATGTGTACGGGAGGACTACTGTCCAGTGAGGTTGAATTACGGGTTGTCCTAACATGACACCCACTGATATTATGAGTAAAACTTAATGATAGCTAACATGACTTGAAGGAAAGATCACGAATACCTCGGTGGAAGCGATTACGCGTTTAATGGTTGTATGTTGTATATTGTATGTTGCATGTTAAATGTTGTGAATGGATTATTATATCGATGGATTCTTATGTGTTTAATTATGTCACTTATTGCCTTCTATATGAATTGTAAAATGAACCAGCATGTAATCAATCTCATGTTAAGATGGCTAAATGACCTAAGTGACCTAAAGGGTATAGGATTACACTTTATCATATTCAGCGTTTTGTTGAGCCTATACGGCACCCCATTATAGGTACTTGATCGTGTTGCGAGCCGGAGAGCGGGATCGTGGATTGTTTACCTTGACTTTTGCATTTTCGGACTTCATTTTGTATCGGTACACTGCGTTGTTAGACTCGGGATTTTAATTAGTAGCTCACTTGTCGACTTTTGGAAAATTAGTTAGCGGTATACCTTAGATTATACCTTAGGGATGACACTCCGCTTTTGAGTTACGGGTATAGATAGGTAGGTCGCTCACTAATTACTTTTGGCATTTAAGTGTTGTAAACTCGGTTTAATTATGTATCCTCGTCATCATATCGATTATTATTATACGGTTGACTTAGTTGTAGGATTAGATGCTTCGTTATTCGCATGGGCGGGTAACGGCGGGTAACACCCGGGGTATTATGTTTAAGTTTTAAATTCTGCTGCGACGTTTTTTTTTCTGCTACGATTTGAGTTAGTTAATATTGTATTAGGGGCGTGATTAACGCGGGGTGTTACATTGTTGAGATTAAACAAGGCCATCTAATGCAAGTTACTAGCTCATTTTTGTTTCATTTTGGTTTAGACTCGAAATTTTGGGGATATGCTTTAGAACATGCTGCCTTTATAGTTGATAGAACTCCATCAAAGGCAATAGGCAATGTTTCACCATTTGAGAAACTATATGGTGAAGCACTAGATTATACCTTAATTAAAAACTTTGGTTGTTTGTGCTATGTTACCAATATAGGCCCAAACAAAGTCAAACTAGAACATAGATCAACCGCTTCTGTTTATTTAGGAAATGCTAAACATACAAAAGGTTATAGAGTTTCCATTATAGCAACTGGTCAGATAAACACTGGTAGAGATGTAGTCTTCTTTGAAGATATATATCCTATTCTAGATAAAAGCTAGTGTAACTTATGGCATAACAGACATTACACACAACAAATAGAAGTCATTCCTTCCTTCTCTTATGATGAGATTAATCTTTTTGAAAATACTCTAAACACCATAATAGATAACAACAATGAAATCACACAGACAACCCCAAATCAAAACAGTCAACCAAAAATACCTATTGTCCATGACCTACCAACTAAATAAGAATCCTTTGTCCTAATACACACAAATGAGGAAATAGAACCTGCTGAACAACCCAACAATATAAGAAGATCTACACGGGTTCTAAAGGTATAAAATAAAAGGTTTATGTATGTCTCACTGCACTCCACAACATTGATCCTTCTTTGATATCCTCTCTAACGGATTACAAAAACAGAATGATCCTTCTTCTTCTTGAAATTTAATACATGTTGACTCTCTTACAAGTATCATACCAGCCTCAAACATCTCATCCCTTTCTTCTGATGCTCACCTTTTTCTAACTCAAGTCCTAACTTTAAAGGAACCATCTTCCTATCATGAAGCTAGTAAAGACCCAAGATGGGTCCAAGCTATGAGAAAAGAGTTTCAAGCCCTCAATGACAATAATACTTGGTCTATAGTAGATTTACCAAAGGAAAAAAACCCGTTAGTTGTAAGTGGGCTTATAAAGCATAATTCAATGCCGAAGGCACCTTGGAAAGATTTAAAGCTAGATTGGTGGTTTGAGGATTTACACAAAAATATGGCCTTGATTATGAAGAGACTTGCTCACCAGTTGTAAACTAACCACCGTTCGAGCCTTAGTTATCCTTGTTGACAAAAGAGGATGGATTTTAGACCAATTAGATGTCAATAATGCTTTCTTGCATGGGGACTTGAAGGAAGATGTATACATGACAATCCCATATGATTTAGATGTTTCAGGTACAAATAAGGTTTGTAAACTTCACAAATGCTTATATGGAATGAAACAAGAATCTAGACAGAGGTATGATAAGCTGGGAACATTCTTAAATAAACTTGGTCACAAACAATCCCATAATGATTACTCTCCCTTTTCTCAAAGAAAATAATAATAGCATCACTTTTCTTGGCATATACGTTGATGACATTATTAAAACAAGAAACAACCATACAAAGATTGTAAAACTCAAATAGTAGTTACATGAAAATTTTAAGATCAAAGATCTTGGAAGACTAAGGTATTTTCTAGGAATGAAGTTCATAAAAAAACTGTAGATAAATTAATTATGTCTCAACGTAAATATGCCACCCAACTTTTAACTAATTATGAAATGAAATTCGGCTATGCCTTCATCCAACACTCCCAAATTTAGTTTAATCACCTTATCCAACTTATCCTTTAGGCATACTAACATCAAAACATCTAATCAATTCTAAATCACTTTTAAACCCAATTTTGTCAACTCCCACCAACCATTTCCTAATTTCGTAGGTACTCTTTCACCAACTTTTTGAGGTGGTTCATCTCATCCAAACAGTCCCTTGACATCAGATTTACACACCTAATTTAATATTCATATAACCTATGCTCTTAAAAGCATTAAAATCCCCAAAATGTCCATAACACTAGCCATAACTTTTGGCCATCACACATGTATTAACATACACTTATAATACTTTAAAACGTCCATAATAACAAGTCTATTTTTGGACATAATAGCTTACACTTTGTCCAAAGCTAGTTCTTTACACAAAGCCACTTAAAACTTAGTAAAAAGGCACTTTAAGCCCATAAATCATCTAAACAAAATTCTATGCAAGTTAGTAAAGGTTTAGGTTCATTCTTAGGTCACGTTAGCCCATTCTAATTCTTCCAACTCGGTCATATCCCTTTACCCAACTTAAACCACTAAAACACAAAAATAAGCCTTAAAGTTAGAACTTTACCCTTAAGCCGCAAGCTAAATTCTTGAACTCCAATGCTAGCTTCCTCCTCTATATTTTGGCTCTTTTAATATAAGAGGGAGAGTTATATTTTATTTTCATAAAAATGAACATTAAGGGTAGATTAAGCTCTTAAAGCTTAAGGTCTAACTTACTCTTGTGAAGGTAGATTTCCTTCCTTCTCTTTTCTTGATTGTCAGCCACACACACAACCCCACTTGGCTCTTCACTTTCAGACATTTAAGGAAGGTGAAAAATAGTAGAGTTAGGGTCATTAGACTCCTAATGTAACCGAAGGAATTAATCAAGGGCTTAAAGCACAAAAATGTGCTAGGAATGAGATTTTACGTTGTAGTCTCCAAGTGGGACTTTTCTCTTCCAAAATCTCAGCCAAGGCTAGGAAATTATATAAGAGTTAGATCATTGATAGATATAAGAGTGGAAGGTAGTTTAGTCATGAAAAACCTTAGTTTTAGAGCTCACCTTCTTAGTTGGAGTTCACCTTGTTCTTGAGTTGTTTTTCACTTGTATTTTGGCCAAGATGAGGAGTTGAAAGCTCCAGATTTTTGAGTGGGAAGGGATGAAGAAAGTGAGTTAAAAGAGTCTCATTTTCGGACCTCAAAAGCAAGAGAAAAGGCTTAAGGTTTTATAGCACTTTTTACCTTTACTTGATTGGACTTTGGCCATTCTTTCACCACGGTTTTTCTTCAGATTTTTGGCTCCAAATGCTACATATTTTCGACCATAAAATGGTATGAATGAGTGGTGATGTTCTTTGCTGGAGAAAGAAGAAGTTTTTAAGAGAAAAATGAATAAGGAACTTACTTCACCATTGTTGGCTTTCCATGGAGCTTATCGAGTCTCAAGAGGATAAGGCGTTGAATTCTCAGCCAAGAGGGAGTATGGATACATATGGGTAGTATGGGGAGGAGTGAGAGTTGGTGAGATAGTGTAAGAGAGTAAAGTGTGAGTTGAGGTTCCCAAAGAGAGGACTTTCTTTATTTAGGAAGCTTCCTCCTGAAAAGTAAAGTTTCTTTTTTACTTTATTTTCTCTCCAAGGAAATAGGTTGGCATTAGAAATATCCAGGGGTAGTTTTTGTAATTTTTGCAACTTAATGTTAAGGTGTCACATGTTGTGCTTTTAACTTATTTCATGTGTTAGGTTGAAACTTGTGTAGTTACCTTATTCAAAGTGTATTCCCTTGTGTTAAGGTGTATTCCTTGTATTTTGAGTGATTAGTATACTTTACTAATCATTGTGACTAGATAAAGCATGTTATTTAATTCACTTATGACATTTGTGCTCTTAATTCATGTAATGGTTTCTCCTTATAATTGTCCCACTTTAGTTTAATTCAAAACATCAACATTCCTATATTTTTCCCTTTCATGTGATAGATGATGATGAGAGGAGTGTGTAGGCACAAACAAAAGTGAAATCGGAGTTATACCAAAGATTTTAGAGCAAAAACAAGATTTTGATACAAGCTATTTATGCAGTTCGGGGGGTGGTTCTGGAGTCCGGAACGGTCGGTTCCGGTGGCATGCTTAATTGTTCCTGACATCCGACTTGTGGTTCCGGACGTCTGGAACTGACTGCCTGAGGTTTAAACAATGCGTTCCGGAGGCTGGAACCTCCTGTTTCAGCAATCTTCTTATAGATTTGATGGTTCTATCACTTAATACACCTCATGACACTCATTTGCAACCATCAAGTTATATATTTTTAGTTATATAAATATGTTTAAAGGTGATGTTTAATCCTTAATTAGTTCCTTAAACCTTAGGGGTATTTCAGGTAATATCAAAGCTTGGATTTCTGTGGGTAAATCCCTGAAGGACGTTGGCTGAATTCGCAACTTTAAAATCAAACGAGAAGGCTTCCACACAAAGCAGACGAGAAGGCTTCCATACAATAGACAAATAAGAAGGGGCACATCGAATCTCCTTGTTTGAGACCACGACCTGGGGAAAAGATCATCTTAGCCTTCCATTGAGGAGAACAACAAAGGATACAAAAGTGATGCATTTCTCAATGGTCCACACCCAATTTTCCTGGAAACCCATACTTCGAATAGCACCAAGCACAAATGACCATTCCACCTGATCAAAAGCTTTAGCCATGTCAAGTTTCAATTCAAAGTATCCTTTTTGACAGCTTTAAAGTACTCATAGTATGGACGATTTCATGTGCTCCAATAAATCTATTGAAGATAAGTCTACCTGGAAAAAAAAGCCTTGGTCCTATGAGATGGCATACTCAAGAATGTCTTTTATTCTATTGACTAGCACTTTTGAGATCATGCGATAGATGGAGTTAGATAAGGAAATAGGTTTGAAGTCCTTCATGAAACTTTCTCCAGTAGTCTTAGGGATGAGAAGATGTATGTGAGTGTGTGGTTAAGGCCTTCTAGCATGCTGTTAGTATTCAGAGTCTCAAGAGCAGTGCTAATAAAATCTTCCCCAATGATGTTCCAAAAAGCTTTAAGGAAAACTTCATTAATACCATCGAGTCCTGGCGCTTTATGCGGATTCATATCAGACAGGGCTTAAATCATCGCTTCTTTGGAGTAGGGCCTGCCTAAGAGTTCATTTAGGTAGGGTGGAACTCTGTTTTCGACGGTATGGAGGAGATAAGGGTTATCCATCGGGTGTGTCGATTGAAAAAGATCAATAAAGTAATTTCAGGCCACCTCTTCCACCCCCTCCCATCCAGAAACTCTATCCCTCGATCATCCTAAATATCCTAGATGATATTTGTCCTCCTACTAGATTGAACCCTTTGGAAGAAGTACCTAGTGTTCATATCTTCTTCTTTAATCCAAAATTGTCGAGATCTTTATTGTCATCGGGTCTCTTCCTTCAACAGAAGCTAGTCCAATTGTTGATTTAGGTCTCTTCAGGTCTCTAAAGAGTCATGGGATGGATATTGGTTTTCCACCCTGTCAATTTCTTTTTTTAGTTCTACAATCTGGATGTTCTCCTCTCTTACTTTCATTCTTCTTCCCCAATTTCTCGTCCTTCTACCATAACGTGAAAATTTGTCAATATAGCATCCCTTATGGTGCGGATTTTGTCAAACATCCTGCATAATTTGTGTACACGCCAAATCGTTTGCCCAGCAGTTCTCAAACTTGAACAAAAGGGGGTCCCTCTATGGATTTTATCTATGATTAGTTTAATAGGGTGGTGGTCTGATCTTCCCTATTTGAGGTGAATATTACAGGAGTGGGAGAACGAGGTCAGCCAGAAATTGTCAAGTCTGCATCTAGTGTTATTTTGTCCCTCTTGATGGTTGGTATATGTAAAGATTTCCCCAACGAAACCTAGATCGGTAAGATGATTGGTGCTGAGTTATGGAAAGCTTGCATTCTACTACAATGTCTTTCAGTTTTCCCCTTCTGTTCATTCCTGTATATGATTTTATTAAAGTCCCCCAGGACTAGCCATGGTTGATTAACTGGGCGGCAAAGCTGCTGGATAAGGTTCCATGTTCTCCATCTATCAGATGTTTCCGCCTACCCAAAAAACCCCGTGCAGTACCATAAAGGACCAAAACCACACTCAACTTTGTAATCAATGTGATAAAGAGAGTATGATGAATATTAATCTGTAGACTATCACGCCATAAAAAAGCAACACCACCACATCACCTTGCACAGTCGACTACAAAGCCATGGAAGCCTCTAAGGTTTTGACCAAATCCCTGTAGTTCCCTTCTGGTGGGTTCGCAAAGGAAGATCATGGCTGGGGATTCTTCTCGAATCAGATCCATAACCCATCGATGGGCTTTAGACACCAAACATCTACAGCTCAACGAAAGGATGCTCATATCGATACAAATAGTGAGCAAAAACTAGCAAAGCCACACAGGCGATCCCAATTTGCAAGGAACCGAAATCAACTAAATATTTGACATGCAACAGATAACATACCACAATCATATAAACCGGGAAAGATTTTCAAGGAAGACTTCTTCAATGAAGGAGCAACAATCGAATGATATTGCAAGGAGGAGGGGTTAATGGGACATACCAATCAAAAAAATAATATCGAAAGAGTAGACGGGCCTGAGTGATAATAGCAGCAAGAATCAGGAAAGGGATTCGCACATGTATACGACGGAGGTTTGAGCGGCAATGGCTATGGGAACAAATGATTGCTGATTCCATATTTGTTGCAAACGGATGCAAATCTTCACATCAAGCCGAAACAATCTCGATCGAAGGAAAAGGGGAGCTCAATTGTGAGAGTGCATTCATTTTCTCAATCATCATGTTTCATTTATTTGAGATAATTTAAAAGTTAAGAATTCCACAGTTTTGTTCATATTTTTAGTTTCTAAATTCATTTTATGTAAACTCAAGGAAGAAATTAATAATATTTATGTAATAAAAAGATGGATTACTATTTGGAGCACCAATTAGCATGTTTTAAATACTTTTATTAACTACAAAACTGTATTGCGGTGACTGGTAAAATTGGTAGTACAAATAACAATTAAGTTAAATTAGGATCATACCCTTACTAGTGAGATAGATAACAAACTCATCTGAAATAGTAAAAGAGAACAAATTCTCTCCAAATAGTGTAAAGGTTAAAGAATTTTGTTCCTAAGTAGTGAACGGGTTTAAGAATCTCATCCAACAGGGGTAGAAATTCTATAACTGGGGTAAGAATTCTATCAGAAATAGTGAAAGGGATAGAAAATCATATCCTAATAGTAGGAGGTTGAAAGAATCTCGTTTGAAATAGTAACGGCAACAAATAGTGAAAGGATTAAAGAATCATATCTTGACATTAACAACATCTTCCGTCTAGTGCTGATCAAACTGTTGGACGAGTTCAGACCGGGCCGACATTGAATTTTGAGTACCTATGATCTGAGCCAGAAGAAACTAAGTACATATATACGACAGTTGTACATGATTGACCCAATCATAAGATTGTTTAAACTGTTTTGTAAACGGACTTGTCTTCAAAATACTGACTGACTGTTTACATAAGTAAGAGTTCCACTTCACACTGAGACTGGGTTTAAACCCCACGTTTCTCCCATCCATAATATACACCTTGGCTCTCTCCCTCCTCTATATTAGATACACGGGCGGTAGGTAGGGCAGCTAAGAATTATTTATACCCAAGAACCAAGGCTGCTAGATAGATACATACCAACAAAAGACGGGAGCGCGGTGGCAAAAATCTATATAAGTATAACACCGATGCTTCCTGAAAAATTACGCCTCAACAGCTATAGCTCGAGGATGAGAAGGTGTTGATGAAGGCGTAGACGATTTCTTCAAGCTACGGACAGAAACTAATCTGGGAAAGCAACACTGACCACCACCACCCTTCTCTTCCGTGTCATCCCCCATTGGAGTCCTCTCGCTAGTGTCAATGTGGGTTGATTTCAAAGAGGAGGTACTTTGATTGTTGAAGGAGATGATGGCTTTTCTTCATCTCATCTTCAAGATGTGGTTGTTCAAGCTTTCCTAGGTTGTTGTCGATTCTAATACTGTCTCGAAAGAGGTCTACTAGTTTCTTCTTGTTCCTTTTCCTTGTTGGAGATGGTGATGAGTCTGTAGCAGACAAGAGTAATTGAGAATTCAGTCTTTAAATATATACATTACATACGAGAAATAGCTAGGTAGAAACTTCTTGATAGCGGAAAGAACAAACAAACAAATTGATCATTTACAATCTTTGTCTTCAAAAGGTGCTCTGTTTTGAGAAGAGAGTACTGCTGATGATGATGATGATTGGGTTGATGGCATTAGACTGGCGTGAACCGGTGTACTTCCACGAGATGGAGTGAAGTCTACAGACAAATATGATCAATCAAGAACAGCATGTCACTTTCTTGAACCAAGTTTATTAATGATTAGACTCAGTGGTACAAGAGAATGACAGATTCTAATGATACCTCCATTGACACTGTAAAAATCATCACAATCTGAGTCCACCATATACGATCGGGTGTCAAAGAATATCTCTTCTTTACTCTCTGTAAATTCAATTAGCAAAAGAACAGATGTTCAGTCAATAAATTGAACTGGGCTCCACTGGTAGTTTGAAAATTTAATCTACTAAATCTTACAGTAGTAGTTCACAATGTTTTTATCTAAAGAAAAAATCATGGTTCAAGTGTACAAGATAGGCAGAGAGAAGATTTGCTATGGTGAACAGGGTAGTTTGACAAAGACTTCATCATAACAAATGCATCCATCCATCCACCCACCTTGAACAAAAAAAAATACATACTTCTGCCCACAAGGTATATTAGTTGATCAATCAAACTGCTCATAATATCCATCATCTTATCCATGTGTGATAATTTTGTTTCAAGATGGATAAAAACAACCACCAAAGAGAGGCCACTTAAGTGAAAATTCTACACTCATTAACTTAGAAAAGAAATGAGCCCACTCCATTAGTTGGGATTTTAACTTTTCGAATTGACAAATGACACCGAACTTCTTCGGTTCCTTTTTCAGTTGCAGACCAAATGATTACAACAAAGGACAAGTTATAAAATGTTAACCCCCAACTCATAGTAAATAGTACTATATCAATGGTCTGGTCCCCACAGGGCAGGCTTCCCTCATCAGGTTTCATGGCTCATAAATGCAAATGTGACTACAACAAGCTGCCAATTAGGGATTACAAATCAAATTAATCTTCGAACCCACGAAAATCAGGCAGGCCTGTTACTACAAGGTTGTAAGCCAACTTATTTACTTATTGAATGAGATACAATCACTTGCTGCAACAAATGAAGTGGAGTAACTAGCTCACCTCACCTACCTACCTTACCCGTATTAGTAGTAGAGTCATGATAATAATGTGTAACAGAATGAATCATTCAATTAAAAGCATGCAGCAGCAACCAAGATAGATATCAGAGAGATTTCAAAACGAGATATATTATTATGTACAGATGGATTGATAAGTGGAGTTGTTGTGTCTCAAACCATCAGCAATGAATGACAATAGCAAAATAGAAAATGATAATTAACAAAAAAAAACAAACACTAGAAAAGACAAAAGAAGAGTGCCGCCAAACCCACAATAGTTTTTCCACCAACATAATCATGTTAGGCATGGGAATACACATGTGGTGAAGGGACGGACGGAGAGCTAACCACAAAACCTAGTTTTAGGATATACTGTAGTAGCGAATAATACAAGAAGACGGACAAAATACCAAAAAGGTTCATTCATAGTGAATCAGGGGCACTATGAAAGCGATGGAGCGAGATGGACCAACAACTACTTCCTCTGTCCTGAATTGACCGTCCTGTTTACTATTTGGACATGTCGTTTGACTTTAATTTTTAACATATAAGATAAATTAATTTTGAAAATTTAAGTTTTACATATGATTCCTTACGTGATAAACTATATGTTACAAAATTTAGTTTTATAAAATTATTTTATCTTATATACTTAATATTGAAGTGGAAAAACGTGCATAAAGCAAACAGGACAGTCAATGGGATAGTATATGATATGAGTCAGTCCACAAGAGTAAAATAAAATAAAAGTAGATTTTTTTTCATTATTTTTTATATTCTCTCTTTCTTTTTTTTCCATGACACCCATTATTTTAAGGTTTCTTAGCTCAGAACTTACAACTATCTTCTCTTTTCCTCTAATAATATAATGGGTGTATTTTCTCTATTGTAGTGGAACCCACGGGATTGGAATTGGATAGTTTGGACTGGAGCAAAGGTGACTGACTCACAACAAATGGAAACAAAATTTCTGAACAAATAGTAGTTAGCAGTAGATTAGGCTTCATCAATCTTCCACCTCACAAACAAACAGTCATATCTAACAGCTATTCAATTCCCACCTTATCTTCTAATTACACCTAATACGTTAGTAAAAGATATCAGCGAGATGCAGAAACCGTTCGTAAGCTCGTGAGGAGGATGTGTTGAAGAATTAATGGACAAGAGAGGGAAAAGGGCAATATCTGATAAAGTGTACGGAAAGGCAAAAGGAAACAACTCATAACAAAGAGGCTAGGCTAGCTAGGAAGCTAAATCATACTCCCTCCTACCTTCTTTTTGACACGTTTTCATTTCAATATTAAACATATAGATAAAATAATTTTAGAAAACAAATTTCTGCAACATATTTTTCATATAAGGATTCCATTATAATACTTAGATTTATAAAATTATGTTATCTTATATGTTAAATATTGAAGTCAAACGACATGCTCAAATCAATAATAAGTGGAAGGTCAATTAGGGACCGAGGGAGTTGAAAAAGTATACAGAACAGATGTAGTACTATACAGTAACAGAATAGGCGTGGACTCAATTCCTCCGCCATTAAAATAAGCAGTTCAAAACTTCTGGTACCCATTCAACTATGTTCAGGTAAATCGAATTCAATACCCTGAGTACCGTCTCCAGTACTACTATAGTCTTCACTGATGGTCATTATAAAACTACTGGAGGCCACCTAATCTGATAATTAAGTAAGGTAACCTGACTGAACTGTTTAACTGATAGGCGATTCAGTTCATTTATGAAAACTTAAATTCATACAGCAGCACACAAAATTCAAAAACCGAACATAAAAACCAAACCATATTCCATTCCAAGAGACATCAAGAGGAAAACGGAGAGCAGTAAACATTAAAATATCACGTACCAAGGCGACCGAAGCTGCTTCGAAAAGAATCCATAGGAGAAACTTGAGACTTATAGACCACTGATTTACCGACCGGCACATCGACATCATCATCCACGGTAGTGGTTTTCGTCTCAACGACTGATGCTGGAACAGATGAATGTTTGTTGTTAGTTTTTGAAGAAGGGGTGAGTGGTGACAAATTAAACTTGGCTACTGAGTTTGAGTTCCGGTGACGGAGGAACATGACCCCATTTCTATCTCGCTCGTCTGTCGAGTGGTAAGTGGATGGAGAGTGTGTGTAGATTTCTAAAATAGACGAACACTTAACTACTCTACAGTGTAGTTCAGGAAAGTTTCTGATCAAAGGAAGCAGATGATAGAGGAGAAAAGAGGAAGCAAAATTGACTAGAACAGGTGAAGTGAGGTTAAGAGAGGAGGAAAAAAGTGGTACTGATAAGTTTTTTTTGGCGTTTAATGGTGTGACTGAAATGAAAAGATATCTCACATCGAGACAAGTGCAGAAAGGGGGCCATGGAGAAAACCAAGGAGAGGCAGGCGGAGCGAAAGATAAAAGAGGGTCTGATGGGCGGGGGCCATGGGGTTTGTTTAGGTCGGGGACCCGCCATGGATTCGGGTCGTTTTTTTTTTTGAAAGCCGGGTCGTTTTCTTATTAATAAACTAATAGTAGTATAATTAATTTCTTGTTCCCAAAAAAAAAAAAAAAACTTTAGGCCACCTAATCGACGTGGTGCGATGGTGGAGAAGACGGTTACATTTCGTATGTATCACATTTATCATCCGTAACAAACTAATACTCCCTCCGTCTTGAATTGGTCGTCCTGTTTGTTTTATGACACGTTTTCCACTTCATATTAACATATAAGATAAATAATTTTATTACAAAACTAAATTGTAATATATAGTTTATCATGTAAGGAATATATGTAAAACTTGAATTTTTTAAAATAAATTATCTTATATGTTAAAATTAAAGTCAACTACATGTCTAAATAGTAAACAGGACGGTCAATTCAGGACGGAAGGAGTAGTAGTAGTATAAGAGGGCGGTTTTTCTTTTCTCCCTCACCAAAAAATAAAGTTGTGAGCATCATGTCACGTGATGTGCAACTATGCTCCTCCACTCGCATTGGGCAAAGGAAAATGCTCGACTCGGATGACGCCCACCATTACTTCCGGCTATCTTTCTCGAATTCATTGAAGTTTCTTTTCTGAATTTTGGTGTACATTTTGGGAACTTGGTGTAGACCAAAAATTCTCAACCCGTAAAGTAAATTCCGAGATAATAATTCAAATAAGAGGGGTTGTTGTCTTTCTTTTTTTCAAAGTGTATTTACGTGCATGTCAAAAAGAAACCATCTTTTACGACAAAATTTTAAACCAATTTTCAAGCATTTTAGAAAAACCCAATTTTCCGGAAATTTTCAAAAATAATTTTTCTTAGACTTACCCTTTTATTTATTTATTTAGCTATTTTTAGTTTAATTTCATTAGTCATCGGTATTTCATTCACTTTATTTTACTTATCTTATTTTGTCAATTTTCAAGTTGTTATTTTGTAAAGAAAACATTTCATTTTATTGACTAAACTTTTTAGTCTTACTCTGCATATATGTTTTTTTAAACATTAGCGTTTTGATAATTTTACTCATGTCGAGTAATAGCTTTTGTTTATTTCTCTTAGTTTTGTATGAAGTTCTATTGTAATGATCCTTTTTCTTTCTCGTTTTTTTGGCGGACCAAGCTCAGTTTTAGCCCAGTCTTCAGCCAAACCCAGCGCCAAAGCCTTTCGAGCCCAATACCTCCACATGCCAGCCACTCTCTCAAGACACCATGAAAACCCTAATCTCTTATTATAAAACAACCAGAAACCCGGAGAATTCTTTACGTTCTTCAGCTTTAACCTTTCGACTGCATGCAATTTTGAAACCCAGCAAACTTTCCTGGCTTAACCTTCCTCCCAATTCTTCGAAACCCAGAATCCTTCGACCTCCCTCAAAGTTCCGAAAACCGCCTTCCCTCCACCTACAAGTCTTCGAATCGAAGCTCCATTCCACTGGATGCCACCATTAACATCACTCATTTAAGGTTTCTTCCCACCGAAACTCCATTACCAACACCCTCCATCGCCAGAAGCTTGGCGTGAAATCTTCTTCTTCTGAAAATCCTCGCCACCACAACTATCGACACCGGAGAACGTCCACCCGCCAAAGACCACCACCTCAACCTTTGTTCGACCGAAATTTCCACTTCGATTTCTTCATTACTAGTTTCGTTCTCATTATTCGGTGGTGCAAGTATGCAGTATCGCACCCCTTCCCATCACTAGTGCAGAAAATGTTTTAAACCACGGTTAAAAAGCCTATATACCACGGTTTGGAACCGTGGTTAATACGCGCGTCGTATATTCGAAAATGCCTATAAACCACGGTTCAAAACCGTCGTTTAAAAGCGCGATTATAAACCATGGTTTCTATATGACCGTCGTTTAAAGTCGTTTTTGTCGCGGATCAGACCGATTTTATACCACGGTTCGGCTTTAAAACCGTGGTATATAATGCTTTTAAACGACGGTTCGTCCGTAAAACCGTGGTATATGACGCTTTATACGACGGTTTCTGTAGACGACCGTGGTTTAAAATGTCGTTCCACTGAATTTTAAACCACGGTTTTCAAGTAACCGTGGTTTTTTTTTTTCTTTTTTTTTTTTTAGTTTTTTTTGTTTTTTAAGCCTCTACCACAAATGTTTTCCACAATTTACAATCGCATATACAACCTGTACAGGGCATCCAACTGGTATTGCCCTTGATAACCAACCACACTATATGACCATAAACCAAAGTTGCCAGTTGAATTGCAACATTGAAAACGAATTGCAAACGAACCCATTCAACTTTCAAAAATAAGAGAGAGTTGAACTTTACAAACTCTTTGAGAGTCTACGTTGCTTCAGCACAAACAAAAGTGTAAGTCTAACTACACTAGGATAACATCTAAGTAACACTCAAGTAATTTTTACACCAAAACTGCGATAGATGATCTCTTACAAGTCGAGATCCATTTTGGAATACGTGCTCCTGCTTGTGTGAAAAAAGAAACGATCTGTCCATAAAAAGAAACTGATCATCAGTAGTACCAATTTTATTTCAAATGCAATAACTTTAAACTAAAACTTTGATTGGTATGGTTTACCTTGTCATCATCAGCAAGCGTGTCAATATTTTGTACAATCTCGAACATGTACCGCATCACATAATAGCCATAGCTTCGGAATCAGGCTGCTGAGGACACTGTCATCACACCATCCATGGATTACCAACTTAGTAGATCAAAAAATTAAACGTTTAACTTTAATACAAAAATGCATAAATTAAATGATTATTACACGTATGTAATGGAAGTCCAAGATGGAGAATGGTTTCTTCGCATCACTCAAACCAAGCTTATGACCCCTGCATAAATACAGCATTTTAAAATGAAGTCATTTATTGTCAATAATCTAGGACAAGCTTAAAATAAATACAGAATGCATTAAAATTTTTGAATACTCACTCCTTCAAATATTTCTCTACAGCGATCTCTCGAAGGTCATCAGGGCCGCCCAATGGGTCTAGTATCAACAAGCATGAGGTGTCGATACACAACACCATCAACATCCAATGATTGCTGCCACAGATAAAAACAAAGAAAGTTTTTGTAGAACAATATTTTTAATTGTCACAATTAGGAAGCGAAAAATTCCAGATTGTGTACTTACATCTGATGATATGGGATCAGCAAATATTTGCTTCTTCTTCGCACCGCAGCACAAAATCCCTGCCTCACGTGCTGTGCACATCCTTGCGCATCCAATGCGGCCTGACTTGCTGACATCAATTGTGGGCACAAGAAAGAGATGGAAGATAATCTCTTGTTCGATATCAGTCTAGTAGTCAAACACCTAAACAACATTTTTTCATAAGATATGTTAAATAGCTTAAAAAAATGAAAGATAATTTAATAATTTAAAAGATACTTACACACAATAGGCCTGAATCACAGATATGTTTAGCAGGTCTCCCATCAAAAATTCTCTTAGATCGCTCACGGTAATCATCAGATCTCTGGGATCGGGGGAGTGGAAAACATGCTTAGACACTTTCATGTTGAAATTGGTGACAGACTGCGGCTTCGTCATGAAAAAGTCATACAGCATTTTTTGATGGGAGGTCAACATCTTCAGATACTTGGGTGTCAGAATGGGGGATCTCCTAGGAGTCATATCGAAAGGTTTGACCACTTCCTTTCTCACACTCTGACTCTCCTCATTTGATTTCACAACTTCCTTCCCCTTATCCACTTTCCTCTTCTTAACCGGTCTTAATTCCTTATCAATCTAATAGTATACAAAATTTAAATAATAAACATATCAGTCAAGTTAAAAACTAAACAGTAAGCATGTAATTAAATAGTTTACCTTGTCACTACTGACATCAATGAGAGAATATGGCCATGGAACAACTGAAGATTTTGCTTGACCTATTTTACTCCACTGATTCCACTCCAACGGAAGGGGAGAGTCCTCATGACCTTTCACAATATCGTCTACCATCACACGAGCGTGGAGAGGTGGGATGGGCTTGAAATGTACTACAGTGTTCGGTCCGGTCTGTAAAACCCGACCGAATGCAACGTGAACAGTCCCACAATCCAACACTTGAAACAAATGACATGATTTAGCCACCTACATCAACTCACAACAGTAAGCAAGCTAATAAAATTATATTGTGTTAAAAGTAATGTTAAAATAACTAAGGAGGAAAAAAGAACAAACCACAAGGTTTTGATAAGGAAATGTGTCTCTGGTAGGAGAAGAAGGTGCAGGATGATCGACCATCGGAGTATCCGCCGTCGTGGTAGGAGCAGACGTCGGTGTAGGATCATCGACAGTATCCGCCGTCGTGGTAGGAGCAGACGTCGGTCTAGCAGTAGGTGCCGGTGTAGGAGACACGGCCACTATCGATGTATCCGCCGTCGCGGTAGGAGTAGACACCGGTGTAGGAGTAAGTGTCGGTGTAGAAGCATGCACCTGGCCCAATACTAAAGCCTCAAGTCTTCGCAGGCGCTCCTCGTAGGCTTGACGCTCCTCAGCGTGACGTCTCTCCGACTCCTCCAACCGGTCATGCACCCGTTCATCCACCATTCTCTCTATCATTTCAGCCTGTGGTACCCTCGATCGAGACGTAGGAAACACGTCTTTTTGGCGAACTTCCCCTCCAAGCCCCCGCACTCGCCCTGGATGATCCTTTTGCCCAAGGGCCTTATTCAGTGGATCATCCTGAGACGGAGGGGCCGGAACCATCTCCCATCGCTCAGTCGAGCCAGACTATTTTAAATTAACAAAAATATTAGAAATGAACTTACTAATTAGTAAACAACTTTTAAATATATATACTTACAATCTTGGACGCCAACTCAGCAGTCTCGCTCTGCGGGAACACATATACTCCCTCGTCATTTTTCTTCATGCGACCCAGCATAAATGTTTGCACCCTACTTGCATCATCAACATCATCAATAACTGACTGAGTGCCGTCTTCATTAGTTTTCGTCAGTAAGCCCTCGCTCTTCCACTTCTCCAACCGCCCCGTGTATCCAGCTCGCCCCATGAAGTGCTTGTAGATATTCTTCGCCCGGTTACGTCTCGCTTGTTCTTGTTTCATCTTTACAAAATTTGTATATTTGTAAGTTATACATTAAAAAAAAATATTTGTTAAATTTTATTCCTTAAATACTTAAGAAAGAATAATTGTAAAAGTACCTTAAACTCTTCAGTCTGGCGATGGTCGTAGAATATCTTCCAGTCCTCCTCCGTGATCATACCATCATACACTACCCACGGCGGTGACCTCTTGGAGCCCGGTTTGTTAATCCAGCCATCTACCAACCGATGCTTGAACTGTCGCAGTGATGTCGCTAGAAGTGATTCAATCTTCGTCCGAAGTTCATCCGCGACTTGTACTTCTTCTGCACCATCTGCCACATGATGTCTTTGTCTGCCTTTTCTTGATCTTCCAATCCTTATTAATCGAGCAATGGGATTTTACCATCAATCCCAAGTAGGAAGCAAACTGCTGCTTCGACCCACCACGATGTCGGAGGTACTTGTCCCAGATCAAATCGATGGGAGAATTTTCTTCTCCTTCAACCCACGGGTCGGTCCACGTCCCTTCCGAGGGCTGCGAAGTAGATGCAGCTGGTGGTTCTTCAGTAGGGACGTCATCGTCAATATCATCCAACCCCAACAGTAAGTCCTCTTCGACTCTATCGTCAGGATCCATAATCTGAAAAATAATCAACAATTAACAAGGTTAATACGAACATCTACTGAATCAAATATTGAAACATGACAAAAATAAATAATATAATATTGTCAACCAAACTTACAAAATAACATTTCATCGTTCAATCCACAATCCTTCATTGTGGTCGGACCTTCGATATTCAAAATTAGTTACATTATCTACCTCCATCGGCAACCGAATAGGTACATCTGTTTCATCTTCACAGTCGTATTCATCCTCATCAACAATATTATCAATCCCAACTATCGATCTTTTACTCTGCATTACAATAGACCATCTGGGATTAGACTGATCACGACAGTAGAATACTTGTTTTGCCTTTGATGCAACAATAAAGGGTTCATCAGTAGGAGCCGCTGTCGTTAAATCAACTAGCTTCATACCATGATCCTCCTCACGATATCCCTGTTTGTTGTCCACCCATTTGCAACGAAATACGCAAGTTTCATAACTAGTGTAATTCAAGACCCAAATATCCTCAATAACACCATAATATTCGTTCTTCAGTGTATTACGACTTGTTCCTGTGAAAATGTCTTGTGAAGCGATAAGATGCACACCACTGTTCTGGTTTGTCGATTTACAATCTTGACGTGCAGTGTAAAAAGAAAATCCATTTACATCATATCCTTCATAGACAACACATCGAGATTTGGACCAAGTGCCAACAACTGGATCATTTCATCCACGTTCCTTGAATCTTCATACAACACCTTCTGTCTGAACCACTTAACAAATGTTGCATTCTGCTCTTTTTTTAATTTGGCATTACTCATCGTTGGGTGTTTTGTTTTGAGGTAGGCTAGGTGTGCATCGAAATACGGTTCAACAACTTCAGAATGATTCAACACAACCAGATGTGCCTTGTTCAATGTATCAATATCAACTCTGCATAATTTTTTCCCACAGGTACCAACCCCTTTAAGCCTGCCATCATGTCTTGCTTTCGGTAATCCAATAACATCAACACCGTCTAAGTAATGAGTGCAGAAGTCAACTACTCCTCTGTTACTGTCCCTTCAATTATGCTTCCCTCTGGACGCCGACGGTTTTTCATTTTCTTTTTCAGTATACCCATATATCTCTCAAACGGATACATGTATCGAAGGTATAACGGACCACAATGTTTGATCTCTCTAACAAGATGAACAAGTAGATGCACCATAATATCAAAAAACGAAGGAGGAAAATACATTTCCAACTGACACATGGTGATCACAAGGTCATTCTGTAGTTTATCCAGCGTCTCCACATCAAGCACTTTACACGAAATTCCTTTGAAGAAAACACATAAATTTGTAATAGTTTTCCTGACATCAGCTGGAAGGATTCCACGGAGAGCAACCGGAAGTAAGTGCTGCATCAGCACATGATAGTCGTGAGACTTCATCCCTACCAATTTAAGATCAGACATTGATACCAAACTTGATATGTTCGATGAGTAACCGGATGGCACTTTAATATGACGAAGAGAACTACAAAAACTTATTTTCTCTTCTTTGGATAATGTATGACAAGCGGGAGGCAAGAATGTTCTTTTCCCTCTTTGTTGTGGCGCGAGTTCTTCTCGTATACCCAATTCAACCAGATCTTTTCTACCCTTTAAATGGTCTTTTGTCTTTCCTTTCACGTTTAGTAGTGTCGCAGATACACTTTCACCAATGTTTTTCTCCACGTGCATAGCATCAATGCAATGTCTCACCTCTAAATGTTGCCAATATTCAAGTTCCCAAAATATTGATTTTTTCTTCCAGATGCTCTTTTCAGTGGCTTTAATTGGTGGACCGAAGTTGTTCACAACATTCTTCAACTGATTGTAAGTCTCAGCAGCAGATAGTGGTGGTCGAGCGACTGCATGATCCGTTTTTCCATCAAACTCTTTTGTCATCTTACGGTATTTGTGCCCTTTAGGAAGGAATTTCCGATGGCCCATGTACACATTTTTTCCACTGTGTTTTAACCGTATACTGCAAGTTCTATCTCCACATATAGGGCACGCTAGAGCTCCTTTAATTGTGTATCCCGAGAGGTTACCGTATGCAGGGAAATCATTGATCGTACAAAACAACATAGCCCGGAGCGTGAAGTTTTCCATACCATATGAATCATACACCGTCGCACCTTCATTCCACAACAATTTTAAATCGTCAATAAGTGGTTGCAAAAACACATCAATTTTGTTTCCCGGTTGTTTTGGACCCGATATCAACAGAGAGAGGAGAATATGTCTGGGTTTCATACACAACCATGGTGGCAGATTGTATATTGTCAATAAAACAGGCCAAGTACTGTGTATACTGCTCAAAGTGCCATAAGGGTTCATCCCATCAGTGCATAAACCAAGTCTTAAGTTCCTTGGGTCTGTACCGAATTGAGGGTATATTCTGTCAATGTTTCTCCATTGTGGTGAATCGGCTGGATGTCTCAATTTACCATCATCCTTTCTATGGGTAGCATGCCATCGGAGGTTCTCAGCATCTTTCTGAACTGCAAACAAACGTTTGAATCGGGGAATTATCGGTAGATACCACAACACCTTCGCAGGAGAGCCCACTTTAGTGCTTATGTGGTTTCTGTCACCCTTTTTTACATAGCGTGATTCCCCACATTCAGAGCAATGGTCATCCAACTCATTCTCCTTCCAATACAACATACACCCATTTGGACAAGCATGTATTTTTTTATATTCCATACCCATCGGACACATTAACTTCTTTGCCTCATAAGTTGTTGTGGGTATCACATTGTCCTTTGGTAGTACATCTTCAGCAGTTGTAAAAGATCTGTAAAACTGACATCACTCCATCCATGTCTCGCCTTCAGATTGAATAGTTTTAGACAACGCTCAATTTGTTTTGTGTTTGCGTTTCACATCCACTGTACAACGGTTCCTTTGATGCTTGCATCAGATTTTCGAATGATTTGGGTTTGTTGGAAAAATGTTGTTCAACATCTTCCATCATTGCATTAAGGTCCTCCTGATCATCTGAATCACTACCTAGTGAATCATCTTGAGTATCCCCAAAATCGTGTGAAGCATCCATTTCTGATTGTTCTGCAACGACGTTATCAGCACATTCAAACACTTGTACTGAATGTTGACCATGCAGTATTGTTATGGCTTCATAATCATCTGTAAACCCTCTGCGAATCAGATGATCCTTAATCTTGTCCACACCTCGGTATTTGAAGTCGTTCTTGCAATCGACACAAGGACATCGAATATATCCCTTATCCCTTGGTTTAAGATTGTCAACAAGGACTTTGCAAAATTTATTGACCCCTTCTAGGTACTTGATGTCCAATCTGTCACTGTACATCACTGAGCGCTCCATCTCCTTTTTCAACACACACCAGATGTCGTGAACTCGTTCCATTGATCTCCTCTTTTTTTATTTACAGATTTAACAACCTAAACCTATCCAATCACCTCGATCTCACCTAGGAACAAGTTAATAATATACAGTAGTTCAGTGATAATTTCGGCAGCATTACCCTACAGTTCTCCTAGTGTAGATATATATATACGAATCGTTTCAATTCACATATATATATGTACACTAGAAGAACACTAGGGTAATGCTGCTGAAATTATCACTGAACTACTGTATATTATTAACTCATTCACAACCTAGATGGTGAGATCAAAGGTCATTGGACAGTCCCAACAGGGACTATCTAAGACATACCTCTATCAGGTATCTCAGACAGGTAATTCTATGTTTGAATTGATTTTCCATTGTTTAATAGAAAAACAAAAATAAATTGAAACATTTTAAATACCAACCTGATGAGTACTGGATGGTCAGTGAAATACCCCAAATCTAAAGGATATTATTTAATCATTATTTATTGGAATATAAATCCAAATAAATCATTTCACGTACGCATACAAACCTATAAAAACTTGAATAATTGAACATATTAAACAAACGAACAAAGCTTAAATTCTGGAAAAAATTTGGCATGACCTTTGCGTATTTTTAGACACTCCACATTTTTTAAGGCAGAAATTAACAAACATAGCAGCAACATTAACTCTCTCGGCAAACCATACGAATTATTATCAGACAGACAAGTATGCATATAGTAAATGTATATATATATATATAATATATATATCAATGAACAAAAACATCCACCCCATTTCAACCCCATCATCACATTTCAACCACACTATGCAAATACATATTCTAATGATTGCAGAATACAAGTAGAATTTAGTATAACGTCTATTTGTGACAATATTATATATATATATATGTACATATATATATACATTTATATTACTATTTGTTTCTAAAATTATAATCAGAAATGCAAGTGATTTACCGTGGGTTCTGATCAGGCAAACCGGTGGCAGAGGTTGACAGCAGCAGATAGTGCGACAAGTAGACAATCCGACTGTGTGTGTAGTGAATACAATGAAATTAGAGTACAAGGTTTTAATTTGAAAAATATATGAATAATTGAACAAATTAACAAACAGATATATTTTGAATAAACCATAACATTTTTAAAAAACTAACCTAATGATGAATAAGGATGATCAAGTCACAAATGGGAAGGAAGAGGGATTGTTCAACCGTAGAAACACCTATTCAATAAAATTAAAATAAGGTTAAATTCTGGAAAAAATTTGGCATGACCTTTGCGTATTTTTATATACTCCACATTTTTTAAGGCAGAAACAAACATAGTACCAACATCAGAAAGACTACTACGAAAACCATTTCATTTTCCCCTGCATAAACAAACATTTAAGAGAACTGTAGAGAATTGTTTTCATTCTTTTTTCCCCTGCATAAACATACGTCGTACGACTCTCTCTCCCTCCCTCGATCGCAATAACAACAACAATAATAATCATAATGTGACAGAAAATATAATATCTCAACCGACACTAGAAAATCAAAACAACCAAAACAAAGAAGACATAAACAATTAACACATCAGTCCACCATAGCACACCATTGGAAATCCCACGCATTCAACCGGAGAGATCGATTTGATATTCAAAACCATTGCATATATATATATATTCTACATTGAGTGAAGATAAGTGAAAGATTAATGTCTTTTGGATGAAACCCATAAATTGAAAGATCCAAAATCCCAACTCTCTGCTATCAATCCCTAGGAAAACTAATCACAAAGCTGTTTCATTAATGAACAAAACCAGCTACCCAAATCAAACTCGATTTCGTTTGTTCTTTCTTACTTTCTTTCATCTCGATCAGTACTCAATTCATCAATCTGTTTCTCCACCACCATAACTTATCCTAAAACAAGTAGTGTCCGATCATTATTTCATCACTGAAGTAAGTTAGCTAGACAGATAATGCAAGAAACCATATCAAATTCAACAGCCTCCTTACTCACAGACGAATCCCCACTTCCACTTCCTCCACTTCCACTTACCATTTCTCGTTCACCACAGAGCTTATCCATGTCAATCTACAAAACCACCATCGCAAACCAATCTACAAACCACCACCATCGCAAGAATTCTCCACGTTTTATCACTCTCAGTCGTACCCACTCGATCATATATACACCCATACAATAAAAAAAAAGCGAAGATAGTTTAGGGTTTACCTTGGGGCACCGTGGTGCGCTGATGAGGTCGAGACTTCAGGCGAGGGACGGTTGGTGAGGCGCGCGGCCGAGAATGGCGACGCGGGCAGAGGACAGAGGAGGACGGCACAACAGTCGACGCCGGAGGAAGACGGGCACAAGCTCGACGGCGCCGGAGGAGGAGGAGGACGGGCACAAGCTCGACGGCGGGGAGACGGGGCGGTGGAAAGGGGCGGTGGAAAAAATCGTCGAGAAATCGCAGGGGAAACAGAGAGCGAGAGGAGGAAGAAGAAGAAAGGTCGGGTTTTTATTTATTAAAAGACTTTTAAACGACGGTTAATCAAGGAACCGTCGTTAAAGACGTATGTGACTGGACAAATAAACGACGGTTTTGTAAAAAACCGTGGTTTATAATTCTTTCCGTAAAACTTTAAACGACGGTTGAAAACGAACCGTGGTTTATAAACCCTTTATACGACGGTTAGTACTGAACCGTCGTTTTATCTTCAAAGCGGATGAACTATATATGACGGTTATATGGAGAACCGTCATTTATGGAATGAGGCGTGCACTATATATGACGGTTTGCTTAAAAACCGTGGTTTAAAATGTTAAAACGACGGTTAAAGATTTAACCGTGGTTTAAAGTGCGTCATTTAAAATCTTTTTTCTACTAGTGCATCTTCACGCCTTCACCCACCCCTTTGGTCGACGTCGATTTCGTACTCACACTCTCGTTTTCTTTGACTGTTCTGATTTCTCCTCACTAAATGAACCGAATCGGTGATGGTAGAAGAACGTAGCTCTATCGGAGTTTTGACTTTGAAAGATGAGTTAGTTCCTCTTCTTTGCTTTTTTCTCTGCATTTCGCATGTGTACAAATACTTAAGATTCTCGCCATGCATATTATTGTTGGAGGGTATCAAGCGGCGTTAGTTTCTGCTTGCTTGGAGAGGTGCAAAATCCGTATTCTGGTTTGATTTTGTTGTTCTTTTTCCCTTATAACGCCCGATGAAGCCACCAGGTGAGGGCCACATCCTCGGTTCCATCAGAGTTGTATATGATGCAGAGTGCTGATTGTATTTTTTCTATCAACATTTCCCCCTCGTATCTTTCTCGTTCTATCCAAGTTTGCGAATCAGAGTATCGAGTTCCCATCTCGTATATCTCTGCTCTGAAAAATGATGAAATGAAAGCGGCCTCTTATTTGGTTTCATTACCCGAGTATTATACGAAATGGAAACATCAGTTTTCCATTGATATTTGTTCCATACTAACACATACTTCGATTCCTCTGCTTGCTCTGTGTGTTTCATGCCTTTCTCTCCTGTCAACGATGTTGAATTTCTGCTATGCACATAGAAAAATACCTAGCTCATTGTGGGTTTTGGGTGTTCGAGGAGTAAAAAATACGGAATACCGATTTTCGAATGAAATTGTCTATGTGACAGCCTTTCTCCTCCCACCCCCTCTGCTTTGTTTGATTTAGTTCATTCGTCGAGTATTTTCAAAGTGCTGTTGATAATTGCATTTACATCTTGAATCTAGCTTATTTATGTTTCTCATTTCATGCGTGCCTCGGTGAAATCCAGACCCTACAACTGGTCTGAGGATCACTATGATCAAACAAGCTTCAGTTGGGGTTTTTCTTCCCCATTTTGTCGCCTTTCTTTTGGCATGCTTTAATTGTTCAGGAACAACTTGAGGATCTTAATAACCTCAACATTTTATCAGGGGCAACCTGCTGTACTGATACGCTTAAAACGCTCATCCGAGGGTCTCATCCCTCGCTAGTGCGATTTAGCTCATTTTTTTAACTCTTTCTTTTTTCTTTCTCTTGCTATCAAATCAGAAGTAACATTCCTCCCGATATCAGTCGTCTATCGGCATATCTGTTGTTTTACGAGATCTCTGGTGGCTACTGGGTGCTTCAGTACATGGATCGTCCCCTTTTGTACATTAGACGGTTTGCTCGGACTGGAATAGAGAATAGACTCTCTGGTTATGTTCAGTTCAAGCAGAAATGAGATTGCCTGATGCGTTCATCTTTTCTTCCGCACTTCATTCCCCTGCCCGCACGATTATGCTAACGAATCTAACCCTCGTGATATCGTCTGTTTTGTTTTCCTTTTCTTTGGTTGCAGGAAGTGTGCTTACGTTATCTCCGGTATTTATCCCTATTCTGACATTTAGTCTTCAACTCTCACTGCGTGATCCAGTGTGTGTTCCTGGTATTCTTCATTTGTGTGTAGTTTATTTGCTAGCTCTGAATAAGCTTGTATGTCATGTCAATGGTTATCTCCTGTGAGTAGTTTTCTGTTGCTAATGTTCAAGACGCAAGTGAGTAAAAATGGGGTCGCTCAATCTGTAATTTTTTTAGTTCATCTGCTTACTCTCTGGCTACATCTTTTTTCTCATGACCTCATTCTGTACATATTGGTCCAGTGTTAATTTAAGTTTCTAGTCTAACATTACGAGGATCAAGGTTTGTTGATAATGAGTTCATGTTTCAATGTTCGCTGGTTTTAGAACATACTTGATCACACGAAAGGAGTGAATGGGTAGACAATAAATACCAGAAAAGAAGTGAAGTGTTTGATATGAGTCTGTTCAACATTTGAGGTCAGAAACCATTAGGCTTGAAACATTGTTGTTTTGGTATAGGATTTTCATCTAGCTGCAAATAACTTAAAACCTGACCAACTCTATAAAGTTTCGATTTATTTTCTGTAGTGATTCTAATCCATTTTCATTATGTGGACTTCTCGTCTGAATTTTTTTTTTTCTGCACATACTTGGTACATTACCGCTTGTTGCAATCTTTTAATTCACTGCTCTTTATATATGATTTGTTTTAAGCCATAGATAGCCTTCTAGTCACCCATTTATGATAAGTCCTTGGAGGGTACCCCACAGCTAGCTCATTTCTATTTGCTTTGTGGGGACTAATACCCTCCAAACTTTGAGGTTCTATTTTAAGCCTTTGAAGGTACCCCACAGCTAGCTCATTTTTAATTGCTTTGTGGGGAACAATACCTTCCACACTTTTAAAGCCTATCCCAAACCACCCCTTAATTTTACTAAAAAACTTTACCAAAAAAAAGAGAATAAATTCAAATCCAAATCAACTCTGATTCCAAAGTCCAATTTCAATTCAAAGCCCATTTCAAGGCCTAATTTGAAGCAAAAAATCAATAAGGCCCAATTGGACCCAAATTAGAACTCAAGATTGGCCCAAATCAAATGAGGCCCATATTTGACCCATTTCTGAAATGCCCATTCAAACCACCTCAAATCAAAAGCCTAAACCGTTTCAATCTGATCCCAAGGCCTAACTTGGTCCAAAACCCCAAATAAGTTCCAATCAGGCCCAAACCTAAACCGAGGCCCAAACCTAAACGAGGCCCAAACCTAAACCGAGGCCCAAACGTAAACCGAGGCCCAAACCCAAACCGAGGCCCAACCCCATAAAGCCCAAGGCCCAAATCCATAAAGCCCACTCGGCCCAAATCAAAATCCAAAAATCAGTCCAAATTGAAAAGCCCACTTGGCCCACTAAGCCTACTTGGTCCACTAAGCCCACTCGGCCCACTAAGCCCACTCGGTCCATTAAGCCCAACTCAGCCCATACCCATATCCAGCCCAATACCCATTTTGGGGCCCAAATCCAATTCGGCCCATTAAACCTGCTTGACTAAGGCCCACTTTGGTCCAATTTAACCCAAAGCCTAACCAAGGCCCAATCTGGCCCAAACCTTGACCAAGGCCCAATCTAGTCCAATTTTGACTCGGTCTAACTTTGACCAATCTCAACTTTGACCAACCTCAACTTTGACCAACCTCAACTTCGACCAACCTCAACTTCGACCAACCTCAACTTTGACCAACCTCAACTTTGACCAACCTCAACTTTGACCAACCTCAACTTTGACCCAATCCAACTTTGACCCGGTCTAACTTTGACCTGACTCGTTTTCCAACCCCAACCCGAAGTCAATTCAACCCAATTCAAACCCAACTCATTCAATTCATTTCAATTCAGCCCAATTCAATTCAGTCTAATCCCATTCAGTTCACATTCAAAATCCAATTCAAACTCAACTTGTAAATCCCATTCAAACTCCAAAATTCCAAAAACATTCCTCAGTATTCAGCTTTAATTCAAAAATCCCAAAAAATATTCTTTCTCAACTTTGAACAATCATTTTATTCAAATCTCATCGGGTTTTCAAAGGAACCATTTTGTGAAATTTTAAAGGAAAAACTCTTCTCACATCACAGAAAACTCTTCTCAAATGCAGAAAGTTCTTCTCATATATACAGAAAGTTTTCTCCTAAAACATTTCTCAAAATCAGTGTTTCTTCATCGAGAATTCTGAACAACTTCAAAAGTTTTCCAACTCAGTTTTCAAACTCAAAACTAAACCGTTTTTGGGGAACATGGGGTGTCTAACACCTTCAAAGAACATTTTCTTCCTAGTTTGGCATCACTTGTCTCCCTTCCAAAATAAAAATCCGAGGCGGGGCACTAGGGTCATAACCTCTCTTGTCGCAGTCTGGATCTCTTTAGGCGGGGCATTAGGGTGACAAACCTCCCCTAATTGCAGCCTAGATTTTTACAAGGCGGGGTGCTAGGGAAGTAACGACCTTCCTAGTCGCAGCCGGGATTTTAGAATCATCTAACTCCCTTCCACTCGATTTCAGTATTTTCAGCTTTTAATGTTTTAAACCCGGGAGTTAGAGACGTTATTAGGGTAGGGTTTGACCGAGAACATCTCATTCATGGTGTTTCTCTCTAAACCCTATTTTTCGACATAAATTCCTTGCCCCATCTTTCGAGCCTCGGCACTTACCATTAATTAAGTGTCGTGTTCGAGGGGGTACATAGGGTAATCCCTCGGGATTATCCGTCCTTTTACAACAAAAAATGATTTTTTTGGTTTTAAATAAAAAAACTTTGAGCGAGACGATTTTGACATCATTCCCCCAAATAATTCAGCTCATCATCTCCTTACTTCAAATCCCGACATCACAAAACTTCAACCCTTTCAGAATCTCAAACCCAAAAAACCCGGGATCTCTACTCAAACTTCAATGCCTCACCCACTCAAATCATTATCCAAACTCAATCATTCCAAACTCGAACATCTCCCGAATCTTGACTTCTTCCAGCTTCTATTGAAATACCCCTAACCTTTAAAATATAATTAAATGATCTAAGACGATTAATAAACATCTAAATATTATTGGGGAACAATCTAAAAGATCACAACAAGGCAAAACACGCCTTAAGATCGGTAAAGCCAAAAATGTGCTTTAAGACACCTTAAAGATTGTATGACCTCAAATAGGATCCAAAGTGGATTCCTAAGTATTATAATGAAGTAAGGAACACAACAAAACCGTTCTCAAGGAGAACTAAGCTCAGGAACACCCTGTGACACAAAAATGTGCGCTAAAACTCCTTAAAGCACGTTTTTGTGAGATTGCCTTTTAAATTGATTTTTAATGGGCTTAAAAATTATAATTATCCTTAAATATGATATTTTATCATATTAGGAATTTAATTCCAGAAATTTACGAATTTTTACAAATTAATATTAAAATATTAATAAAACCCTAAAGTGGGGCCCGCATGAGTCAATATTTACCAAGTATGGTCAATGGTCAATTAATTGACCCACTTGGACCATGGAAATCGGCTGGCAAATAGAGGAGACAGCTTGCAATGATTATGAGACAAATTACTACCTAATGTTCAATTTGCATATAACTTTACTTTTTTTCATTAATTCAAACCTTTCCCACCTTCTCCTTTCTTCCTTGTCGATTCCATCCACCTTGCCCAGCCGAGTTCCTCCCTTCCTTTGAAGCTCTCAAGGCTTGTTCTTGAGCTTGGAAGGCAAACCTAGCTCCTAAGCTCTTAAGGTAAGTGTTTTAATGTCATTTTTAGCCCTTTTTTCTTCATCTCTTCACTACCAACACCTAGATTTCGTGGCTCATCAATTCCTATGGCTTATTCTCAGTGTTATAAGGTTAGAACAAGAGCTAAACTCGGTTGAGACAAGTAGAGGGACCAAGGTTGCTCAAAATTGCATTTTAAGGTAAAAACATACCTTAAGCCTCTCCACTCTACATCCGATTTTCTTTCTTGAATTTTTATGCATTTATACACTCATAATCTTCATATTTACATGTTCATTCAGTTGGTTAGCCATTTGGAGCAAGGGTGGTCGAAATCCAAGAGAAATACTCTCTTTTAACGCATTTTTTCCAAGGTAAAACCTAATAACAAGGCAACTTGTTGTGATCTAGCTATTTCCTATGTTAATATGGTGGATCTAACACCTTGTGGTGTGTTTGATTCAGGCCGATTTCACCTAGAACTTCCCTTGCATTTTTAAGGTGATTTTTGCCTTAAATCTTACATTAATTATTCCTTATGGTTAAGCTCAAGCTTGGAGTGTAACCATATCTTGTTTTTGTGTATTAAACATGTCTAAATCAAGTGGTGAATTTTCCTACAAGAGACCGAGCCCATACAAGGAATAATCAAGGTATAAACACCTTAAACTTATGATTTTTATAATTTCTAAGCATATATATATATGGCCGAGAGTGAAATTATATATAGGTCATATTGACCTAAAATGGAAAAAAATGGCTAAGATTAATTAAGCTTGTCATTTAAGAGATTTAATTGACATAATGGTCAAATTATGACATTATGTGTAAAAATATTTAAACCAAGGTGAGGCCGAAAATATATGCTATAAATTTTGAGACATTTGTGTAATTTATTTTGCAAGTTCAAGGTTGTAATAAGGCCATGTCAATAGGCCATTTTAATTTAAGTTTATAAGCTTATTTAGTTTATTTATGCTTATATAATTAAGTTGGGGCCAAATCGTAATTACTGGAAATATAAAGCCGTGGGCTTAATTTGAGGATTTAGGGTTTTTAAATGAATTTAAAAAAAATTATAACATTTTATAAAGTTTTGGGTCAAAATTGTAAAAATAGAAAAGTATGGGGTATTGTTGGTAATTACCGAAAGTTTGAGTCCCAATTGGTATTAGAAGTCAAAGTTGACTATATAGGAGACTTTGACCAACTTTGGAGAATTTTAGAAATTAAAATACTACCTTATAATAAGATACTTATTAAATTGTAAGAGATTTATAAGACTTGGGGTGGTATTGTGATTTCCGAAAACTTGGGGGTACTAAGAGGAGTTTAGTACAAACCTTAGGTTATTAGGAATTTTTAGGAATTGATTTGGTTAAATTTGGAGTTAATATGAATTAAATAAGTATAATATAAGGTATTTCATAATATTGTTACAAATGGGTAACATATGTGGTAAAATCGAGATTTAGAGAAAGTATAAGGTTAAGAATAATGTTTATAACCTTTTGGTATAGTTTGGTGATTTTTGGAATTATATACAAGGTTTTATAAGGACATATGTATAATATATGATTTTAATGGAATTAGAAAACTATATGTTATAAAGAGGGGAAATTGGTGAATATAGAAAGTTAAGTGGTGGAAAATAATTTAAATAGACCATGGGGTCTGTTCGGTTATTTTGAGAAAATATAACCATGGGTTATAATTATATTAAGGAATAAGGATTATAATATAAGGTATATACTATAAGTGTAACAAGGAAATATAATTTGGGGTTGAGTTGTAAATTATGGAAGTTTGGTGGGAATTAATTAATACCGAGAGTTTTAAGGGCTGTTTGGTATTATTAGCAATATATAACTATAAGTTATAATTGTCTTAATGACATAGTTGTCAAATATATGTTATATAACTATAATATAACATGGTATAAATTATGTGGTGGATTTGTAAATAATTAAGGAACATAGGTGCTGTTCGGAAATATTAATATTTTTGAATGAAATTTATAATATGGTTTTAAGTGTTATAATAGGTATAACATTTATAATATAAGAGGTATTCATTAAAAGGAATGAATATATATATTATAAAGACTTCCATATAACAATAAGTCCCATAATTCATATATACAAATAAATATATGTTATGGAGTAGAAAATATAATATGGTTTAATACCATGTAATATCATGATTAAAATGATATACGGTAAAGGGAAAAGGAATTACAAACATTAGATATGGAAGTTCTAATGTTAGGAGTGTACATGGAAATGAGGATTTATATAATCCAAAAGTACTGTTACATATGAATTATCTCCATTAAATGTGGGAAAACAAACCTTAGGAAAATAAATACTAGGCGAAATGTTAATGCATGATTAAGAATTATACATACAATGTAGAAACAAACTACATGATATACAAGGGTATATTAAGTTACATGCGATAACAAGTTCAACAATAAGTATATTAATATACGAGACAAGACTACGCTTGTAATATAACATTGTTCCAAATCCCGAGTTAAACCGAAAACCCGACAGACGTTTATAGCTAACAACGGGGAATAAACCGGGATGGATTAGTAACGGTACGGGGTGCCGTAGTGTACTGTTAGTATGAGATGCTGATGCATGGTGTGATGCATATTGATAGATTGTTAGAGACGACACGAGGAGCATCGGATCTAGCTGAATCATACTCCACCGTAATACTTTCAGGGTGAACGGTATGTTATTTATGTGGCTTGATTGTCTCTGAGGATTTCCTCAGTTCAGACATTGTGTGAAAATCTGTGATAATATTGAATGTCTGCTTGTGTGAATTAATATGCTTGAGTTGTGTATTAATGCTTTATTATTACTGTTGTGCGATAACAGTACCGTTCGTATATATGAACATATTATAAAACGAACTAGCGGCAATGATGCTATCTTATATGTGTAATATAAGGAACATAAGTAAAACGTTGTAGCATTAGGATAATAAGATATATAAAATATCTGAGACTTATATACGGAGCATTGGCCTCTTTTAACGCCGCTCGTATCTAGCGCTGGATCCCGAGTCGACATACTCAGGATTGGACTACGACCTTGGTCTGCTGTGTTAGAAAAAAAAAAGAATAGTAAAGCGATGCGATGGTATAGATGTTTATCAAGGATGTGGCTCTTGCTGTGAACTGTGATCCATTAACGATACTAGGACACCGTGTGTAGCCGTAAGTATCTGGATAAATTTCCAACGAACTACAGATTGTTCGTAGGACGGAGACTCTACCGCTGGAGTGGCTATTGTCGTGGGTGACCCGCCATAAGAGATGAGTAACTTAGAGACACGTCGTTCTAACGAGACGTTGTCATTAGACTGACTGAACAATTACGAACGACTATATTAACTCGTATTAGGCGCATATTTGGGCTTGCATGCAAGACGAGAGTTCATACTCGTTTATAATTCTCGTTACTCTCGCCTTGTTGTTCATTGGTTGGCTTCGTGGTTTGGTGGTATGTTGGTGGATTTGTTTGAACGAGCCATTGTGCTCATATTGTGTGTTGTGAACTGGTTGTGTCGAGTCACCGTACTCATGTGTGGATTGTGGTTGGGTGTCTGGTCGAGTGAGTCGCTGAACTCAATTATGAATTGTTAATGTTTGTTGGAATGGAGTCTCTGTACTCATATAAGCGCTGTAAACGCTTTCAGTGGTTATTACGATGCGATGTGTGAAGCTGGGGGCTTGTTTGTTATTTAGATTACTGCATATATACTGTTGTTTTACAGTTTCAACATTGAACTATTTGTATGGAAACGAATTGCATACTCTCGACCAAATAACTGAATGGTCCGAGGGTGCATGACAGTCAGGTAATAACATACTCAGCAGGGGCTGATTCCATACCACAAACTACCATTTTTGCAGGTATGCAACTTCCGGTGTCGGCAAAGAAAGTGACGCGCTGGGTAGTTTGATTACAGTTATTTAAACATGCACTGTTGCATTTTAATACGAACCTAGAAACATGTATAGGTTTTGGATACGTAGAAGAAGCTCACTGTGAATGTATTTATATTGGTTTTGGGGTTTGATCTATCTCTTGTTGTCACTGCAGAAAATGTTTCGTATTTAAGAGCTTATCAGGAAGCACGTTATTACTCGTATGGGCGAGCAAGAACGGTGAACCAGTAGTCAATTGTTGAGATTACCACTGCGATTATATTGTTAAGTAAGATGATTAGGAGCCGAATAGAGTAGGGGTGTTACAAAAGTGGTATCAGAGCGGAGTACCGCTCTGATGACAAGAGATAGTAGGATTTATACAGTGAGCATAGGTTTGGGAATACGGGAAACGTTGTGAGGATACGTGGCCTTGCGGGGTTGATGCAGTGCTTAAAGCTTGCACACCATAGCCGTGGAGGCACTTCAATAATAAATGACCGAGACTACGGTATTAGACCGAGTAAAGGTCTAACCCGTCCTCTTGACTTATGTCAGAGAGAGGTCAAGGTAACAGTACTAAGGAAGAACACGGGGCAGCGGAAGGTGGTGAAGGTCCAGCAACCCCAAGAACCCGAAGACTGTATGAAACGCTCGCACTTGATGGGAGATCCCGGGAAATTTGCAATGGTACCCCACCCGCCGCAGCCCGTACCTCGAGTACTACCTAGTGACACAATGAAATGGGAAGCACCACGGAGATAACTCTCCTGATCGGGAAGACCCGATGTGGACGCTATAGAAATTATGTTAAATATAGAGAATAAAACTTTAAGTTATGATGAGTTTTTAGGACCGAGGGTCCTGGTAATGGCATGATGCCTACCATAGGAGTATTAATGGATATTAAAACAAGGTTGAGGAGAAAAAAAATTCCTATAGGACTAATGGGGTTCGCTTGCTATAAGCGAGGCAACCCTGTCTTACATCCAGGAAGCACCGATGGTGTGCTTGGGGAGAAAAGAGGTAGAAACGGCGAGTAATGATTAGTTATGATATGTAACGGACGAATGGATGACCTTATAGAAGTCTCACCCGAAGCGAGTAACTCTAAAACCATGCAACACTGAAGGTTCAAGATGGCCCGACGTGCATGAGGAAGATCATGAGAACTGTAGCAACAAAACTCGCTAAGCTGCTATCATGCAACACCTCGTGAGGAAAGTAAGACTTACTACCACGGTAAACTTGTGGGAACGAGTGCGGGAGTGAGACTGCATCAATTTGAACAAGAACTTTGACCAGAACAGGAACCTGATTAGGGAATAACACTGCACTGACACACCGTACTGGTGGCTCAGTCTGCATGGTGCACTTGCCACTGCAAGTGCCACATTAACCAAAGCATTAAAATTCAACCTGCCTTGCGCACTTGCTACAGCAAGTGCAGCGACGGTAAACTAACCCTAAAGGACGTGGTGGTCCAGGCGGTTACCAATAAACACTAAATCTTATGTAAGTCCGTAATGCAATAAAGCAGGACACAACCTTCTTAAGGGCAGGGGTACGAAACCCTTGGGTTTGAGGTCGATAAACCTCGGGAACCTAGCCGGTCTGACCATAAACCTGAAAAAATACACCATTTAGTAGAATATTAAAAGGAGAGTAATGAGAATAACAATAATTAGTGCCTACAAGTCCCCCAGTGCCGGTATGGACATTAAACGTCAATCATTACCGGTGGGGAGTGACGGGTCTTCAGGACCAGCATAACCATATTCAGTGAGTGTGCGGCACTCGTGGTTAAACCACTACCATTGAACATTGCCAGAGGGCAAGGAGTGAGCTATACGAGACGGGACTTTAAAAAAAAATAATAAAAAAATAATAATTTAGGCAGATGTGAACGTGCAAAAAAAGGGGCCGATGTAATGCCCACCACACACACCGGAGGTGTGGTTGATCCATTATGCTGCTAGACTCCGTATGGAGGGCAGTGGATACAAACAAAAGGGTGAAAATTGCCTGGCGACGGAAGATACCGTTACCTCAAAGAGGATGGAGGAAATATGAGTTGAATAAGAGTAAGGACTACACAATGAAGAGGAATGATTAGCGGAAACCACTAAGTTGTGGGTATCCAATTGTAACCTCAGGAGAAAGTATTAGAACCAACTAGGAATAAATTAAATAACAAGATTAACAGTCATTTAACTATCAGAATAAGTATTGAGTCTGAATATCGTATGGCATAGGCCTACGGAGGGATACCTTAGTACCACCAAGGTGACCCAAAACTAGGGGAACAAGAATGATGAATCACAGGTACTGATCAATACCAGATTAACGGGACTACCATAAGATAGGGGAACACGAGGTGTCAACCTTTATCATGGAGTCCGGAAACACCATATGGTGTAACCCAATAGATTGGGT
Organism: Limonium bicolor; assembly: GCA_023374045.1. NCBI lineage: Eukaryota > Viridiplantae > Streptophyta > Magnoliopsida > Caryophyllales > Plumbaginaceae > Limonium > Limonium bicolor. The sequence continues at coordinate 451,957,990 of CM041777.1, forward strand.
GGAATCCGAATACTGAAAACTCATGTCTGAAGGCGTTAACAGCCTAGGAGTGAACGGGAGAGATAACAGGTAGTTACTGATCCCCACTCACAAATACCAGATGACGAACATGTGGAAACCAGAATTAGGGCGATAAGTCGCAAACACCTATCTTAGAGAAAGTAAAGGAAATATACATTAATAAAAGAAACCATAGAACCTAATATTAGGGCCATTCTGACATTAAAGGTTAAGAATTGGCAGCATAGCTACTCAAACATAAGTTACCAAGACTAAGAGTACGATAATCACCGGGTACGAACGCTACGAGTGCACTAAACGAGACATGGGACGACCGCACTCCTAGGAGCTTGTGGGCCTGACAAACTATATGAAGTTAGTTGGGTAAGTAGTAATGTATCAGTATGGTACCCCATGCATGTAAACGAGTGGTGTAGGACCCAGGAGGTAATCAACTCTGTGTCTAAGTCAGCGAATGGAACCCTGACTAGGTAAACCATGTAATGACGAGAGAGATCTCAGTCAAACTAGCAAGGTTAGGAAAATCAAGGATAGCTTGATAATAAAGTGACATAAGGTCGCAACTCCACAGTGGAGGAGTTAAACATAAGTTTTGGGGATTTTAGTAAACGAGGAAACTAAGGCCAATTTAATGGTAATGGCAAGTTGAATTCATGAATGAAAAGAGGAATTGAGGTATCTAAGGAAGTTATATTAGAGAAACCTTTGTGATAATAGATGCTACCCAAAAGGGGGCACAGAGAGAATTATACCACGCGCTGAGGGCGCCGCGATGATGTCGCATTAAATAATAATAACCACATGCTCAAGTCATAAACGTTAGTATGTTAGTACCAATTAGGTTGAACAGAAAATGAATACCAAGCTAAAACCCACAGTCGTATTATATGTTTACAACAGACGAAGGGCAAAAGCGAGCATTACAAGAGATACTCTAAGCTGGAGATTAGATACTCCATGCAAACCGCAACGGCGGATAACCGTCCAATCGACTGGTACATGGTGCGCAACAAGCGACCATTATAATAACTGTTAAATACTAAAGTACCAACACACGAGGGATACGAGTTTACACTAGCAAAAGCGGACCTACAAGGTACCCAAAGAACGAACTCATTCCAGAGGGAAATAACTTAGAGTCATGAGGCGCCAGTTGGTTGCGCATATCAGACTCGTCTTGACATTTTAGAGATAACTACTGCAAGCACTAGGTGCTAGAGCATAGCTCGACAACCCTTTTACTGAAGGTTAGTTCGGTAGGGTGACATGAACTCATGGGAATATACCATGAGCATGTATAGAATTCAGGAGAGCTGAATAAAATGGCTAGTTGAAAAATAAGTGTGTGTGACTAACGATACCACACAGCCGAATAAATTACTCCATTTCTATAATTATGGAAGACTGTGTAGAAAACACCGTCACATGGAGTTGAAACCGACATGAAACTACTACCCAAAAGGGGTAAAATAACCATATAGTGGTTGGGCAGACTGCTTGCGGAGCGAGTGGGCCCATATTGCTTAGGTTTGACATACCTAGCAGGTTTGAGGAACACAAATGATGTGTTTACATCTCCCGATCAAACCGTATATGAATATACATACACCTAAGCGAGGTAGGCGGTATAACCTGAGGGGCTAAAGCCCGACCCTATGGAAAAAGGGGTAATGAAATATGTAGCACATTAGGCACGAATAATCCACTGGAATGGAACATCTTGAACTTATTACTTCACGATGATATATTCGTAGATTACGTGGGCGTAATCATTTTAAGGGGGGTAGACGATTTCGCACGCCTAAATATACCGTACGTAGGAGTACGTACGTACGCATGGTACACATGCTGCAAACTATTATTGTACGTAGAGTACAAGTGTCATGACTGTATTATTATTGTGATGTATTATGTGTATGAATATATATATTTTAGTTCGCATTGTCGTGACGAATAGGAAAGGGAGAACAGATGAGTGTTCTTATCTATTCCGATTATTTATGCAAACGTTGCGAACATAAACACATAACGCCTAACTTGTTATCTCCGGTTGAGAGTTCAAGTAGGTCTATCTGGTAGCTGCTGGGAGATGGCAAATGGAAGGAGTAGAAAGCTCCATACTATATGATTTGTGACTCGGTATGAAACCGATTGTTGGAATGCGATGAGTGAGTCGGCATGAGACCGATGTAACCTAGTGGAGGTAAAACCTCTAGGAATTGTATGAATATTATAAGTCGAGTGAATTGGTACGTGGTTAGGATACATATCCTGTATGCCGGTGATTAGATTAATTCACTGTTGACTTGTGTATCTATAGAACACAAGACGGCAAATATCAAGAGGAAACAAGATTAGAAGTGAATAAACAATTGATTGATTGAAATTGACGTGGGAAGTTGAACTTGATCCTGGTCCGATCAAGGGAAACCGAACACAAATTGAGGTGAGGATAGTTCAACACTGACGCTGACCACGTCGGGGTTGAATGATTCTCGAAACTTCCTACAAGTGGACACAGATATGAATAGAAATTGGAATTTAGGCGTCACTCGAAGAGCCGTGGACCGTGGAGCCTTCGTCATTAGACCGGTGTGTCTGCGAGTGACATCACCCAGAGAGCCGTGGACCGCAGAGCCCTTTGTCATTAGACCGGTGTGTCTGTGGGTGACTAAGGAAATAAGGTGATACTGTCCGAGGAGCCGTGGACCGCAGTGTCCTTCGTTATCAAACCGGTGTGTCCGCGGGTAGTAGACGTTGGCTGGGGTTGGGGATCGTCAAGTCCTGGTCTTTAAGACTGCTTCCCTGTGAACTGTCAACGTTAACTATATGTGCACGCATACATGTGGAATGATGTGTGGGTATCCTCGCGAGATACTAACATGTAGATAGGGATGCGTGGAGTATCCCTTGCAAACACCTTTGAGTACTTTATGAGTTTTGCACCTTGTCTAGTGCTGTGTATTATGAGTTTTGCACCTTGTCTAGTGCTGTGTACCATGAGTTTTGCACCTTGTCTAGTGCTGTGTATTATGAGTTTTGCACCTTGTCTAGTGCTGTGTACTATGAGTTTTGCACCTGGTTGAATATATAAATAGTACCGCTGAGTACTTTTGTGGATGAATTGGATGTGCACCTTGTTTAGTGCTATGAAACGAATGAGCTTATACCATGAGTTTGACTACTTGATATATGCTGTATGTATAGACTAGGTCTGAACCTAGTGGGAGTTACTCCCTAGCAATGGACTGTTTGGTTACTTAGTGGAACTTGATTCCTTAGGTGAACTGTAGAGGGTTAAGGACTTCGGGACGAAGCCTTTTTAAGGGGGTAGACTGAAATACCCCTAACCTTTAAAATATAATTAAATGATCTATTAATGATCTAAGATGATTAATAAACATCTAAATATTATTGGGGAACAATCTAAAAGATCGCAACAAGGCAAAACACGCCTTAAGATCGGTAAAGCCAAAAATGTGCTTTAAGACACCATAAAGATTGTATGACCTCAAATAGGATCCAAAGTGGATTCCTAAGTATTATAATGAAGTAAGGAACACAACAAAACCGTTCTCAAGGAGAACTAAGCTCAGGAACACCCTGTGACACAAAAATGTGCGCTAAAACTCCTTAAAGCACGTTTTTGTGAGATTGCCTTTTAAATTGATTTTTAATGGGCTTAAAAATTATAATTATCCTTAAATATGATATTTTATATTGTATCATATTAGGAATTTAATTCCAGAAATTTACGAATTTTTACAAATTAATATTAAAATAATAAAACCCTAAAGTGGGGCCCGCATGAGTCAATATTGACCAAGTATGGTCAATGGTCAATTAATTGACCCACTTGGACCATGGAAATCGGCTGGCAATAAGAGAGGAGACAGCTTGCAATGATTATGAGACAAATTACTACCTAATGTTCAATTTGCAATAGTAACTTTACTTTTTTCATTAATTCAAACCTTTCCCACCTTCTCCTTCTTCCTTGTCCGATTCCACCTTGCCCAGCCGAGTTCCTCCCTTCCTTTGAAGCTCTCAAGGCTTGTTCTTGAGCTGGAAGGCAAACCTAGCTCCTAAGCTCTTAAGGTAAGTGTTTTAATGTCATTTTTAGCCCTTTTTCTTCATCTCTTCACTACCAACACCTAGATTTCGTGGCTCATCAATTCCTATGGCTTATTCTCAGTGTTCTAAGGTTAGAACAAGAGCTAAACTCGGTTGAGACAGTAGAGGGACCAAGGTTGTCAAATTGCATTTTAAGGTAAAAACATACCTTAAGCCTCTCCACTCTTCATCGGTTTTCTTCCTTGATTTTTATGAGTTTATACACTCATAATCTTCATATTTACATGTTCATTCAGTTGGTTAGCCATTTGGAGCAAGGGTGGTCGAAATCCAAGAGAAATACTCTCTTTTAAGGCATTTTTCCAAGGTAAAACCTAATAACAAGGCATTTTGTGATCTAGCTATTTCCTATGTCAATATGGTGGATCTAACACCTTGTGGTGTGTTTGGTTCAGGCCATTTCACCTAGAACTTCCCTTGCATTTTTAAGGTGATTTTTGCCTTAAATCTTACATTAATTATTCCTTATGGTTAAGCTCAAGCTTGGAGTGTAACCATATCTTGTTTTTGTGTATTAAACATGTCTAAATCAAGTGGTGAATTTTCCTACAAGAGACCGAGCCCATACAAGGAATAATCAAGGTATAAACACCTTAAACTTATGATTTTTTAATTTCTAAGCATATATATATATGGCCGAGAGTGAAATTATATAGGTCATATTGACCTAAAAATGGAAAAAAATGGCTAAGATTAATTAAGCTAGTCATTTAAGAGATTTAATTACATAATGGTCAAATTATGACATTATGTGGAAAAATATTAAACCAAGGTGAGGCCGAAAATATGCTATATTTTGAGACATTTATTGTGTAATTTATTTTGCAAGTTCAAGGTTGTAATAAGGCCATGTCATAGGCCATTTTAATTTAAGTTTATAAGCTTATTTAGTTTTATTTATGCTTATATAATTAAGTTGGGGCCAAATCGTAATTACTGGAAAATTAAAGCCGTGGGCTTAATTTAGAGGAGTTTAGGGTTTTTAAATGAATTTAATAAAAATTATAACATTTTATAAAGTTTTGGGTCAAAATTGTAAAAATAGAAAAGTATGGGGTATTGTTGGTAATTACCGAAAGTTTGAGTCCCAATTGGTATTAGAAGTCAAAGTTGACTATATAGGAGGCTTTGACCAACTTTGGAGAATTTTAGAAATTAAAATACTACCTTATAATAAGATACTTATTAAATTGTAAAAGATTTATAAGACTTGGGGTGGTATTGTGATTTCCGAAAACTTGGGGGTACTAAGAGGAGTTTAGTACAAACCTTAGGTTATTAGGAATTTTTAGGAATTGATTTGGTTAAATTTGGAGTTAATATGAATTAAATAAGTATAATATAAGGTATTTCATAATATTGTTACAAATGGGTAACATATGTGGTAAAATCGAGATTTAGAGAAAGTATAAGGTTAGGAATAATGTTTATAACCTTTTGGTATAGTTTGGTGATTTTTGGAATTATTACAAGGTTTTATAAGGACATATGTATAATATATGATTTTAATGGAATTAGAAAACTATATGTTATAAAGAGGGGAAATTGGTGAATATAGAAAGTTAAGTGGTGGAAAAATAATTTAAATAGACCATGGGGTCTGTTCGGTTATTTTGAGAAAATATAACCATGGGTTATAATTATATTAAGGAATAAGGATTATAATATAGGTATATAAGTGTAACAAGGAAATATAATTTGGGGTTGAGTTGTAAATTATGGAAGTTTGGTGGGAATTAATTAATACCGAGAGTTTTAAGGGCTGTTTGGTATTTATTAGCAATATATAACTATAAGTTATAATTGTCTTAATGACATAGTTGTCAAATATATGTTATATAACTATAATATAACATGGTATAAATTATGTGGTGGATTTTGTAAATAATTAAGGAACATAGGTGCTGTTCGGAAATATTAATATTTTTGAATGAAATTTATAATATGGTTTTAAGTGTTATAAGAGGTATAACATTTATAATATAAGAGGTATTCATTAAAAGGAATGAATATATATTATAAAGACTTCCATATAACGAATAAGTCCCATAATTCATATATACAAATAAATATATGTTATGGAGTAGAAAAATATAATATGGTTTAATAACCATGTAATATCATAATTAAAATGATATACGGTAAAGGGAAAAGGAATTACAAACATTAGATATGGAAGTTCTAATGTTAGGAGTGTACATGGAAATGAGGATTTATATAATCCAAAAGTACTGTTACATATGAATTATACTCCATTAAATGTGGGAAAACAAACCTTAGGAAAATAAATACTAAGGCGAAATGTATAATGCATGATTAAGAATTATACATACAATGTAGAAACAAACTAATGATATACAAGGGTATATTAAGTTACATGCGATAACAAAGTTCAACAATAAGTATATTAATATACGAGACAAGACTACGCATGTAATATAACATTGTTCCAAATCCCGAGTTAAACCGAAAACCCGACAGACGTTTATAGCTAACAACGGGGAATAAACCGGGATGGATTAGTAACGGTACGGGGTGCCGTAGTGTACTGTTAGTATGAGATGCTGATGCATGGTGTGATGCATATTGATAGTTTGTTAGAGACGACACGAGGAGCATCGGATCTAGCTGAATCATACTCCACCGTAATACTTTCAGGGTGAACGGTATGTTATTTATGTGGCTTGATTGTCTCTGAGGATTTCCTCAGTTCAGACATTGTGTGAAAATCTGTGATAAGATTGAATGTCTGCTTGTGTGAATTAATATGCTTGAGTTGTGTATTAATGCTGCTTTATTACTACTGTTGTGCGATAACAGTACCGTTCATATATATGAACATATTATAAAACGAAGTAGCGGCAATGATGCTATCTTATATGTGTAATATAAGGAACGTAAGTAAAACGTTGTAGCATTAGGATAATAAGATATATAAAATATCTGAGACTTATATACGGAGCATTGGCCTCTTTAACGCCGCTCTCGTATCTAGCACTGGATCCCGAGTCGACATACTCAGGATTGGACTACGACCTTGGTCTGCTGTGTTAGAAAAAAAAGAATAGTAAAGCGATGCGATGGTATAGATAAGTTTATCAAGGATGTGGCTCTTGCTGTGAACTGTGATCCATTAACGATACTAGGACACCGTGTGGTAGCCGTAAGTATCTGGATAAATTTCCAACGAACTACAGATTGTTCGTAGGACGGAGACTCTACCGCTGGAGTGGCTATTGCCGTGGGTGACCCGCCATAAGAGATGGGTAACTTAGAGACACGTCGTTCTAACGAGACGTTGTCATTAGACATGACTGAACAATTACGAACGACTATATTAACTCGTACATTAGGCGAACATTATTTGGGCTTGCATGCCAAAGACGAGAGTTCATACTCGTTTATAATTCTCGTTACTTCGCCTTGTTGTTCATTGGTTGTGCTTTGTGGTTATGTGTGGTATGTTGGTGGATTTGTTTGAACGAGCCATTGTGCTCATATTGTGTGTTGTGAACTGGTTGTGTCGAGTCACCGTACTCATGTGTGGATTGTGGTTGGGTGTCTGGTCGAGTGAGTCGCTGAACTCAATTATGAATTGTTAAGTGTTTGTTGGAATGGAGTCTCTGTACTCATATAAGCGCTGTAAACGCTTTCAGTGGTTTATTACGATGCGATGTGTGAAGCCGGGGGCTTGTTTGTTATTTGAGATTACTGCAATATATACTGTTGTTTTACAGTTTCAACATTGAACTATTTGTATGGAAACGAATTGCATACTCTCGACCAAATAACTGAATGGTCCGAGGGTGCATGACAGTCAGGTAATAACATACTCAGCAGGGGCTGATTCCATACCACAAACTACCATTTTTGCAGGTATGCAACTTCCGGTGTCGGCAAAGAGAGTGACGCGCTGGGTAGTTTGATTACAGTTATTTAAACATGCACTGTTGCATTTTAATACGAACCTAGAAACATGTATAGGTTTTGGATACGTAGAAAGCTCACTGTGAATGTATTTTATATTGGTTTTGGGAGTTTAGATCTATCTCTTGTTGTCACTGCGAGAAAATGTTTCGTATTTAAGAGCTTATCAGGAAGCACGTTATTACTCGTATGGGCGAGCAAGAACGGTGACCAGTAGTCAATTGTTGAGATTACCGCTGCGATTATATTGTTAAGTAAGATGATTAGGAGCCGAATAGAGTAGGGGTGTTACAAAAGTGGTATCAGAGCGGAGTACCGCTCTGATGACAAGAGATAGTAGGATTTATACAGTGAGCATAGGTTTGGGAATACGGGAAACGTTGTGAGGATACGTGGCCTTGCGGGGTTGATGCATGCTTAAAGCTTGCACACCATAGCCGTGGAGGCACTTCAATAATAAATGACCGAGACTACGGTATTAGACCGAGTAAAGGTCTAACCCGTCCTCTTGACTTATGTCAGAGAGAGGTCAGGTAACAGTACTAAGGAAGAACACGGAGCAGCGGAAGGTGGTGAAGGTCCAGCAACCCCAAGAACCGAAGACTGTATGAAACGCTCGCACTTGATGGGAGAACATCCCGGGAAATTTGCAATGGTACCCCACCCGCCGCAGCCCGTACCTCGAGTACTACCTAGTGACAATGAAATGGAAGCACCACGGAGATAACTCTCCTGATCGGAAGACCCGATGTGGACGCTATAGAAATTATGTTAAATATAGAGAATAAAACTTTAAGTTATGATGAGTTGTTTAGGACCGGGGTCCTGGTAATGGCATGATGCCTACCATAGGAGTATTAATGGATATTAAAACAAGGTTGAGGAGAAAAAAATTCCTATAGGACTAATGGGGTTCGCTTGCTATAAGCGAGGCAACCCTGTCTTACATCCAGGAAGCACCGATGGTGTGCTTGGGGAGAAAAGAGGTAGAAACGAGAGTAATGATTAGTTATGATATATGTAAGACGGAAGGAATACCTTATAGAAGTCTCACCCGAAGCGAGTAACTCTAAAACCATGCAACACTGAAGGTTCAAGATGGCCCGACGTGCATGAGGAGAGTCATGAGAACTGTAGCAACAAAAACTCGCTAAGTGCTATCATGCAACCTCGTGAGGAAAGTAAGAACTTACTACCACGGTAAACTTGTGGGAACGAGTGCGGGAGTGAGACTGCATAATTTGAAAGAACTTTGACCAGAACAGGAACCGATTAGGGAATAACACTGCACTGACACACCGTACTGGTGGCTCAGTCTGCATGGTGCACTTGCCACTGCAAGTGCCACATTAACCAAAGCATTAAAATTCAACCTGCCTTGCGCACTTGCTACAGCAAGTGCAGCGACGGTAAACTAACCCTAAAGGACGTGGTGGTCCAGGCGGTTACCAATAAACACTAAATCTTATGTAAGTCCGTAATGCAATAAAGCAGGACACAACCTTCTTAAGGGCAGGGGTACGAAACCCTTGGGTTTGAGGTCGATAAAACCTCGGAAGACCTAGCCGGTCTGACCACTAAACCTGAAAATAATACACCATTTAGTAGAATATTAAAAGGAGAGTAAATGAGAATAACAATAATTAGTGCCTACAAGTCTAACCCCAGTGCCGGTATGGACATTAAACGTCAATCATTACGGTGGGGAGTGACGGGTCTTCAGGACCAGCATAACCATATTCAGTGAGTGTGCGGCACTCGTGGTTAAACCACTACCATTGAACATTGCCAGAGGGCAAGGAGTGAGCTATACGAGACGGGACTTTAAAAAAATAATAATAATAAATAAATAATAATTGATAGGCAGATGTGAACGTGCAAAAAAAGGGGCCGATGTAATGCCCACACCACACACCGGAGGGTGGTTGATCCATTATGCTGCTAGACTCCGTATGGAGGGCAGTGGATACAAACAAAAGGGTGAAAATTGCCTGGCGACGGAAGATACCGTTACCTCAAAGAGGATGGAGGAAATATGAGTTGAATAAGAGTAAGGACTACACAATGAAGAGGAATGATTAGCGGAAACCACTAAGTTGTGGGTATCCAATTGTAACCTCAGGAGAAAGTATTAGAACCAACTAGGAATAAATTAAATAACAAGATTAACAGTCATTTAACTATCAGAATAAGTATTGAGTCTGAATATCGTATGGCATAGGCCTACGGAGGGATACCTTAGTACCACCAAGGTGACCCAAAACTAGGGGAACAAGAATGATGAATCACAGGTACTGATCAATACCAGATTAACGGGACTACCATAAGATAGGGGAACACGAGGTGTCAACCTTTATCATGGAGTCCGGAAACACCATATGGTGTAACCCAATAGATTGGGTGGAATCCGAATACTGAAAACTCATGTCTGAAGGCGTTAACAGCCTAGGAGTGAACGGGAGAGATAACAGGTAGTTACTGATCCCCACTCACAAATACCAGATGACGAACATGTGGAAACCAGAATTAGGGCGATAAGTCGCAAACACCTATCTTAGAGAAAGTAAAGGAAATATACATTAATAAAAGAAACCATAGAACCTAATATTAGGGCCATTCTGACATTAAAGGTTAAGAATTGGCAGCATAGCTACTCAAACATAAGTTACCAAGACTAAGAGTACGATAATCACCGGGTACGAACGCTACGAGTGCACTAAACGAGACATGGGACGACCGCACTCCTAGGAGCTTGTGGGCCTGACAAACTATATGAAGTTAGTTGGGTAAGTAGTAATGTATCAGTATGGTACCCCATGCATGTAAACGAGTGGTGTAGGACCCAGGAGGTAATCAACTCTGTGTCTAAGTCAGCGAATGGAACCCTGACTAGGTAAACCATGTAATGACGAGAGAGATCTCAGTCAAACTAGCAAGGTTAGGAAAATCAAGGATAGCTTGATAATAAAGTGACATAAGGTCGCAACTCCACAGTGGAGGAGTTAAACATAAGTTTTGGGGATTTTAGTAAACGAGGAAACTAAGGCCAATTTAATGGTAATGGCAAGTTGAACTCATGAATGAAAAGAGGAATTGAGGTATCTAAGGAAGTTATATTAGAGAAACCTTTGTGATAATAGATGCTACCCAAAAAGGGGGCACAGAGAGAATTATACCACGCGCTGAGGGCGCCGCGATGATGTCGCATTAAATAATAATAACCACATGCTCAAGTCATAAACGTTAGTATGTTAGTACCAATTAGGTTGAACAGAAAATGAATACCAAGCTAAAACCCACAGTCGTATTATATGTTTACAACAGACGAAGGGCAAAAGCGAGCATTACAAGAGATACTCTAAGCTGGAGATTAGATACTCCATGCAAACCGCAACGGCGGATAACCGTCCAATCGACTGGTACATGGTGCGCAACAAGCGACCATTATAATAACTGTTAAATACTAAAGTACCAACACACGAGGGATACGAGTTTACACTAGCAAAAGCGGACCTACAAGGTACCCAAAGAACGAACTCATTCCAGAGGGAAATAACTTAGAGTCATGAGGCGCCAGTTGGTTGCGCATATCAGACTCGTCTTGACATTTTAGAGATAACTACTGCAAGCACTAGGTGCTAGAGCATAGCTCGACAACCCTTTTACTGAAGGTTAGTTCGGTAGGGTGACATGAACTCATGGGAATATACCATGAGCATGTATAGAATTCAGGAGAGCTGAATAAAATGGCTAGTTGAAAAATAAGTGTGTGTGACTAACGATACCACACAGCCGAATAAATTACTCCATTTCTATAATTATGGAAGACTGTGTAGAAAACACCGTCACATGGAGTTGAAACCGACATGAAAACTACCCAAAAGGGGTAAAATAACCATATAGTGGTTGGGCAGACTGCTTGCGGAGCGAGTGGGCCCATATTGCTTAGGTTTGACATACCTAGCAGGTTTGAGGAACACAAATGATGTGTTTACATCTCCCGATCAAACCGTATATGAATATACATACACCTAAGCGAGGTAGGCGGTATAACCTGAGGGGCTAAAGCCCGACCCTATGGAAAAAGGGGTAATGAAATATGTAGCACATTAGGGCACGAATAATTCCACTGGAATGGAACATCTTGAACTTATTACTTCACGATGATATATTCGTAGATTACGTGGGCGTAATCATTTTAAGGGGGGTAGAACGATTTCGCACGCCTAAAATATACCGTACGTAGGGTACGTAGCGCATGGTACACATGCTGCAAACTATTATTGTACGTAGAGTACAAGTGTCATGACTGTTTATATTGTGTGTATTATTGTGTGTATTATATATATATATATATTTTAGTTCGCATTGTCGACGAATAGGAAAGGGAGAACAGATGGAGTGTTCTTATCTATTTCCGATTATTTATGCAAACGTTGCGAACATTAAACACATGAACGCCTAACTTGTTATCTCCGGTTGAGAGTTCAAGTAGGTCTATCTGGTAGCTGCTATGGGAGATGTCAAATGGAAGGAGTAGAAAGCTCCATACTATATGATTTGTGACTCGGTATGAAACCGATTGTTGGAATGCGATGAGTGAGTCGGCATGAGACCGATGCGTAACCTAGTGGAGGTAAAACCTCTAGGAATTGTATGAAATTATAAGTCGAGTGAATTTGGTACGTGGTTAGGATACATAATCCTGTATGCCGGTGATTAGATTAATTACACTGGTTGACTTGTGTATCTATAGAACACAAGACGGCAAATATCAAGAGGAAACAAGATTAGAAGTGAATAAACAATTGATTGATTGAAATTGACGTGGGAAGTTGAACTTGATCCTGGTCCGATCAAGGGAAACCGAACACAAATTGAGGTGAGGGATAGTTCAACACTGACGCTGACCACGTCGGGGTTGAATGATTCTCGAAACTTCCTACAAGTGGACACAGATATGAATAGAAATTGGAATTTAGGGCGTCACTCGAAGCCGTGGACCGTGGAGTCCTTCGTCATTAGACCGGTGTGTCTGCGAGTGACATCACCCAGAGAGCCGTGGACCGCAGAGCCCTTTGTCATTAGACCGGTGTGTCTGTGGGTGACTAAGGAAATAAGGTGATACTGTCCGAGGAGCCGTGGACCGCAGTGTCCTTCGTTTAACCGGTGTTAAACCGGTGTGTCCGCGGGTAGACGTTGGTGGGGTTGGGGATCGTCAAGTCCTGGTCTTTAAGACTGCTTCCCTGTGAACTGTCAACGTTAACTATATGTGCACGCATACATGTGGAATGATGTGTGGGTATCCTCGCGAGATACTAACATGTAGATAGGGATGCGTGGAGTATCCCTTGCAAACACCTTTGAGTACTTTATGAGTTTTGCACCTTGTCTAGTGCTGTGTATTATGAGTTTTGCACCTTGTCTAGTGCTGTGTATTATGAGTTTTGCACCTTGTCTAGTGCTGTGTACATGAGTTTTGCACCTTGTCTAGTGCTGTGTATGAGTTTTGCACCTGGTTGAATATATAAATAGTACCGCTGAGTACTTTTGTGGATGAATTGGATGTGCACCTTGTTTAGTGCTATGAAACGAATGAGCTTATACCATGAGTTTGACTACTTGATTATGCTGTATGTATAGACTAGGTCTGAACCTAGTGGGAGTTACTCCCTAGCAATGGACTGTTTGGTTACTTAGTGGAACTTGATTCCTTAGGTGAACTGTAGGGTTAAGGACTTCGGGACGAAGCCTTTTTAAGGGGGGTAGACTGAAATACCCCTAACCTTTAAAATATAATTAAATGATCTATTAATGATCTAAGATGAATAAACATCTAAATTATTGGGGAACAATCTAAAAGATCGCAACAAGGCAAAACACGCCTTAAGATCGGTAAAGCCAAAAATGTGCTTTAAGACACCATAAAGATTGTATGACCTCAAATAGGATCCAAAGTGGATTCCTAAGTATTATAATGAAGTAAGGAACACACAACAAAACCGTTCTCAAGGAGAACTAAGCTCAGAACACCCTGTGACACAAAATGTGCGCTAAAACTCCTTAAGCAGTTTTGTGAGATTGCCTTTTAAATTGATTTTTAATGGGCTTAAAAATTATAATATCCTTAAATATGATATTTTCATATTGTATCATATTAGGAATTTAATTCCAGAAATTTACGAATTTTTACAATATTAATTTAAAATATTAATAAAACCCTAAAGTGGGGGCCCCATGAGTCATATTGACCAAGTATGGTCAATGGTCAATTAATTGACCCACTTGGACCATGGAAATCGGCTGGCAATAAGAGAGGAGACAGCTTGCAATGATTATGAGACAAATTACTACCTAATGTTCAATTTGCAATAGTAACTTTACTTTTTTCATTAATTCAAACCTTTCCCACCTTCTCCTTTCTTCCTTGTCCGATCCACCTTGCCCAGCCAGTTCCCTCCTTCCTTTGAAGCTCCAAGGCTTGTTCTTGAGCATGGAAGGCAAACCTAGCTCCTAAGCTCTTAAGGTAAGTGTTTTAATGTCATTTTTAGCCTTTTTCTTCATCTCTTCACTACCAACACCTAGATTTCGTGGCTCATCAATTCCTATGGCTTATTCTCAGTGTTCTAAGGTTAGAACAAGAGCTAAACTCGGTTGAGACCAGTAGAGGGACCAAGGTTGTTCAAATCTACATTTTAAGGTAAAAACATACCTTAAGATCTCCACTCTTCATCGGTTTTTTTTGATTTTTATGAGTTTATACACTCATAATCTTCATATTTACATGTTCATTCAGTTGGTTAGCCATTTGGAGCAAGGGTGGTCGAAATCCAAGAGAAATACTCTCTTTTAAGGCATTTTTCCAAGGTAAAACCTAATAACAAGGTAGCATTTCGTGATCTAACTATTTCCTATGTCAATATGGTGGATCTAACACCTTGTGGTGTGTTTGGTTCAGGATCGAAACCACTTAGAACTTCCCTTGCATTTTTAAGGTGATTTTTGCCTTAAATCTTACATTAATTATTCCTTATGGTTAAGCTCAAGCTTGGAGTGTAACCATATCTTGTTTTTGTGTATTAAACATGTCTAAATCAAGTGGTGAATTTTCCTACAAGTGGACCGAGAGCATACAAGGATAATCAAGGTATAAACACCTTAAACTTATGATTTTTATAATTTTAAGCATATATATATATGGCCGAGAGTGAATATATATAGGTCATATTGACCTAAAAATGGAAAAAAAATGGCTAAGATTAATTAAGCTAGTCATTTAAGAGATTTAATTGACATAATGGTCAAATTATGACATTATGTGGAAAAAATATTAAACCAAGGTGAGGCCGAAAATATATGCTATATTTTGAGACATTTATTGTGTAATTTATTTTGCAAGTTCAAGGTTGTAATAAGGCCATGTCAATAGGCCATTTTAATTTAAGTTTATAAGCTTATTTAGTTTTATTTATGCTTATAATTAAGTTGGGGCCAAATCGTAATTACTGGAAAATATAAAGCCGTGGGCTTAATTTAGAGGAGTTTAGGGTTTTTAAATGAATTTAATAAAAATTATAACATTTTATAAAGTTTTGGGTCAAAATTGTAAAAATAGAAAAGTATGGGGTATTGTTGGTTTAATTACCGAAAGTTTGAGTCCCAATTGGTATTAGAAGTCAAAGTTGACTATATAGGAGGACTTTGACCAACTTTGGAGAATTTTAGAAATTAAAATACTACCTTATAATAGATACTTATTAAATTGTAAAAGATTTATAAGACTTGGGGTGGTATTGTGATTTCCGAAAACTTGGGGGTACTAAGAGGAGTTTAGTACAAACCTTAGGTTATTAGGAATTTTTAGGAATTGATTTGGTTAAATTTGGAGTTAATATGAATTAATAAGTATAATATAAGGTATTTCATAATATTGTTACAAATGGGTAACATATGTGGTAAAATCGAGATTTAGAGAAAGTATAAGGTTAGGAATAATGTTTATAACCTTTTGGTATAGTTTGGTGATTTTTGGAATTATATACAAGGTTTTATAAGGACATATGTATAATATATGATTTTAATGGAATTAGAAAACTATATGTTATAAAGAGGGGAAATTGGTGAATATAGAAAGTTAAGTGGTGGAAAAATAATTTAAATAGACCATGGGGTCTGTTCGGTTATTTTGAGAAAATATAACCATGGGTTATAATTATATTAAGGAATAAGGATTATAATATAAGGTATATACTATAAGTGTAACAAGGAAATATAATTTGGGGTTGAGTTGTAAATTATGGAAGTTTTGGGGGAATTAATTAATACCGAGAGTTTTAAGGGCTGTTTGGTATTTATTAGCAATATATAACTATAAGTTATAATTGTCTTAATGACATAGTTGTCAAATATATGTTATATAACTATAATATAACATGGTATAAATTATGTGGTGGATTTTGTAAATAATTAAGGAACATAGGTGCTGTTCGGAAATATTAATATTTTTGAATGAAATTTATAATATGGTTTTAAGTGTTATAAGAGGTATAACATTTATAATATAAGAGGTATTCATTAAAAGGAATGAATATATATTATAAAGACTTCCATATAACAAATAAGTCCCATAATTCATATATACAAATAAATATATGTTATGGAGTAGAAAAATATAATATGGTTTAATAACCATGTAATATCATAATTAAAATGATATACGGTAAAGGGAAAAGGAATTACAAACATTAGATATGGAAGTTCTAATGTTAGGAGTGTACATGGAAATGAGGATTTATATAATCCAAAAGTACTGTTACATATGAATTATACTCCATTAAATGTGGGAAAAACAAACCTTAGGAAAATAAATACTAAGGCGAAATGTATAATGCATGATTAAGAATTATACATACAATGTAGAAACAAACTACATGATATACAAGGGTATATTAAGTTACATGCGATAACAAAGTTCAACAATAAGTATATTAATATACGAGACAAGACTACGCATGTAATATAACATTGTTCCAAATCCCGAGTTAAACCGAAAACCCGACAGACGTTTATAGCTAACAACGGGGAATAAACCGGGATGGATTAGTAACGGTACGGGGTGCCGTAGTGTACTGTTAGTATGAGATGCTGATGCATGGTGTGATGCATATTGATAGATTGTTAGAGACGACACGAGGAGCATCGGATCTAGCTGAATCATACTCCACCGTAATACTTTCAGGGTGAACGGTATGTTATTTATGTGGCTTGATTGTCTCTGAGGATTTCCTCAGTTCAGACATTGTGTGAAAATCTGTGATAAGATTGAATGTCTGCTTGTGTGAATTAATATGCTTGAGTTGTGTATTAATGCTGCTTTATTATTACTGTTGTGCGATAACAGTACCGTTCGTATATATGAACATATTATAAAACGAACTAGCGGCAATGATGCTATCTTATATGTGTAATATAAGGAACGTAAGTAAAACGTTGTAGCATTAGGATAATAAGATATATAAAATATCTGAGACTTATATACGGAGCATTGGCCTCTTTAACGCCGCTCTCGTATCTAGCACTGGATCCCGAGTCGACATACTCAGGATTGGACTACGACCTTGGTCTGCTGTGTTAGAAAAAAAAAGAATAGTAAAGCGATGCGATGGTATAGATAAGTTTATCAAGGATGTGGCTCTTGCTGTGAACTGTGATCCATTAACGATACTAGGACACCGTGTGGTAGCCGTAAGTATCTGGATAAATTTCCAACGAACTACAGATTGTTCGTAGGACGGAGACTCTACCGCTGGAGTGGCTATTGCCGTGGGTGACCCGCCATAAGAGATGGGTAACTTAGAGACACGTCGTTCTAACGAGACGTTGTCATTAGACATGACTGAACAATTACGAACGACTATATTAACTCGTACATTAGGCGAACATTATTTGGGCTTGCATGCCAAAGACGAGAGAGAGTTCATACTCGTTTATAATTCTCGTTACTTCGCCTTGTTGTTCATTGGTTGTGCTTTGTTGTTATGTGTGGTATGTTGGTGGATTTGTTTGAACGAGCCATTGTGCTCATATTGTGTGTTGTGAACTGGTTGTGTCGAGTCACCGTACTCATGTGTGGATTGTGGTTGGGTGTCTGGTCGAGTGAGTCGCTGAACTCAATTATGAATTATTAAGTGTTTGTTGGAATGGAGTCTCTGTACTCATATAAGCGCTGTAAACGCTTTCAGTGGTTTATTACGATGCGATGTGTGAAGCCGGGGGCTTGTTTGTTATTTGAGATTACTGCAATATATATTGTTGTTTTACAGTTTCAACATTGAACTATTTGTATGGAAACGAATTGCATACTCTCGACCAAATAACTGAATGGTCCGAGGGTGCATGACAGTCAGGTAATAACATACTCAGCAGGGGCTGATTCCATACCACAAACTACCATTTTTGCAGGTATGCAACTTCCGGTGTCGGCAAAGAGAGTGACGCGCTGGGTAGTTTGATTACAGTTATTTAAACATGCACTGTTGCATTTTAATACGAACCTAGAAACATGTATAGGTTTTGGATACGTAGAAAGCTCACTGTGAATGTATTTTATATTGGTTTTGGGAGTTTAGATCTATCTCTTGTTGTACTGCGAGAAAATGTTTCGTATTTAAGAGCTTATCAGGAAGCACGTTATTACTCGTATGGGCGAGCAAGAACAGTGACCAGTAGTCAATGTTGAGATTACCGCTGCGATTATATCGTTAAGTAAGATGATTAGGAGCCGAATAGAGTAGGGGTGTTACAAAAAGAGTTTGAAATAAATTTGAGTTTGAAAGAAAAATTCTCGTGGTTTCACAACGTCTTCTTGCCTTAACCAAGTCTAGCTTCTTGCTGACTGGTGTATTTCCAATTACAAAGGTTAGACTGTTAAGCCCTTCCACAGTTATGATGATCTCACTTAACTCCGTGGTACTATACTAATTACTTGTTGTTGTTAAAAAATTTCCCGAACAACCCTGTTATAGCAGCACTTGCCATGGCAAGTAGCCATGCTAACTAGCTATCGGTTTAAACACACTCCGGTTGCGGTGTTGTTGTAACACCCTACCATTAATACATGCTTACCGTCCAATCTCCTTACACGTCAGATACACGCAGCGGATATTTACTTACATACTATGGGTGATACAATGCCGTTAACCACCCACGTGGCTAACAAGGCTACTACTACTGCTTACGGACATCGGTCTGATGGACCGGAATCCCGAGTATTACATATCTACCATATATATTTCATACTCCAATACACGCTACATTCTTCCATTCGATACAATACTTCAAATACCATACAATATAATCACATACCGAGTTACTAAGATCCTTATACAAATATACTACCTCTTCAAAGTTCATACGTACTCACTACGAGGCTACTTACTACCCGTTCCTCACAAACTGCTCACTCCTAATTACAGGGTGTGCCTCCGGTCTCTTCCTTGACCATATTCTCTTCGGGTACTGCACACTAAAAAATGTCCCCGAAGGGGTCAGCTTTCGCCGAGCATGATAACCGCATACCCCGCGTACTAGTGAGGGTACGCCGACCACTTGGTCGAATACATGCGGTTCATTTTCATACAAGCATACATGCATACATGCTCTTACACACAGTACAATAATACTTACACAACACATACATACAATTCAGTTCATACAAGGGATACAATATAAACCAACCAATACATACTTACCTCTTCCGAATTACACATACACATCTCATGCACAACATACAATATTGTTAGCTTCATTGGTCCACCCGGTGTTAATCGGGTGGAGATTACTCTTTACTCGTTACTTCATACATACGCATACATACTCATACATACTTACGGATCCATACTTACTTACTCTTACTCTTACTCAAGTTAAGTCGTCGGGACCTCCGGCCCTGGGGACTACACCGTCCCACCCGGGATTTACTTGACTCACCAATCCGGGATGCTACCCATTTAAGGGATTTGGGCCGCGGACCAGTTTAAGAGTCAGGAATTGCAGCAACCTCTTGTGACTCCGCATCCTCACGCGTGGCCGAAGCTATATCGGACTTGTACTCATTCCAATTTACTCACTTAAGTTAGGAGTTAGATAGTTAGGAATTAGCACAAGTCAACATCCAAGCCACAATAATACAATACAACTATACACATACATACGAGGTACAATACATTACACAAGTACAATACGAGGTTCGAATACCATTCATCATCATTCATATATTTCATGAATTATACAAACTAGTGCTCAAGACAATAAATTTCAAGCACAACATAAGTCAAGCACAGGTAAGTGCAATATAATCCGATTCATGCATTTATTATTTAGGTGGTCAAATAAGCACAAATCGGGGTAACCAGATTAGGATACAGGGCATGAAGAAATCATACCTTTACCGTTGTACTTGTATCCCAACGTTCCTCCGGTGTTCACAAATCAAGTTCCTATGATATACAGTAATTAAATGATTACTCTAACTACCATGAACTTAATTCGACTACTCTTACATTTCTAGTTCGTACTTACTAAGTCTTTGCATTCTTTACACTTACATTTCATTTACTTACTTCTCATTACTTATCCATGGTTTACTTACCTACATAGATACATATGTGTAGGAGGGTATACACATACATATATCTATACGTACTAGTTATAAGCTTACAGTTTTTTTTGTAAGTATTGGGCCGTCCGACCCACGTCCGACCCAAGCCTGGGGGACCATTCCAGTAGAGTTCGTCCTCTGAAAATCCCCTGTCCGACCCAGCATTATTCGTCCGACCCATACCTCTGGGTCGGACCGTTCCAGAAGGTTCGGTCCCGTGTTCCTGCTCCGTCCGACCCACTGTCCGACCCAAACTCTGGGTCGGACGAAGTCAGAAACTTCGACCCTATTTTTTTTTGCCTGTCCGACCCACGTCCGATCCACGGTTCTGGGTCGGACATTACAGAAAGGTTTATCGTCGCTGCTATGTGCCGTCCGACCCACCCATATGGGTCGGACAGGTCCAGAACCTGCCTACAGATTTTGTTTTTCACTTCTTTTCTTACCCATCTCTTCCCCAATCTTCCTACATGTAATCTCACATGTTTAAACACTACCTAGGCCTTCAAATTGCCTTAGTTCATCCACTTACATACTTACTAATTTTACTTGCACCATTTCATTTCCATTCTTACTACTTCTCATTCTCATTCTAGCTTGTTTATACTCCTAATGACCTTTAAACATCCTTAATTAAGTCCTAATCATTATACTATCATTACCATTCACTTCCATATCTTATTATACTTTAAAGTACTTTTTCACCATTTTAGGTTGGTCCGGGACCTTGTCCAGGTCTTAAGTCCCGGACCACCTCATACCAAACTCTCGGCCATTTTAAACACCCTTGTCCAGGTCAAGTCCCGGACCAGGACCTTGCTGAAGTCTCGAACGGTTTTCCATATATGGTCCGGGAGTGTACAAGGGAACCAAGTCCCGGACCCAAGCTCCAGTAAAGTCTCGGCCCTTTTTATTAGCATGGTCCGGGTGTTGTACGGGGACCAAGTCCCGGATCCTGCTATGCATTTGACGGATTTTACATTTCCAAGGTTGTTACATTCCAAACTTTGCCCAATTAATTCTCCATTGTCCCTACACTTAATCCCATATGTTTTAGCACCAATTAGTCACCTAAACATGTTCAAACCCATTGCTAATCCATTACCAACATCCTTTCTCTCATTCTACTGATAACTTCCCATTCTCCTCTGTTACATTTGTTTCTCTTCTACTACCTTGTTTTCCTTCTGTTGCAGAATTGCCACACTGCTGCTACGGTTCCCTCTTTTCCTCATTTCTATTATAGATTCTTACCCCTCCATCAACTCTCAAGTGTTCTAGTTCCTAGGTAAAATTGTGCCATAGCTTTGCCTATAATTCTACATTCTAACACACCAAATTACTCACACATTACCACAGCTCAACTTCCCTGCTCAACATATATATATTCACACAGCACCCAACGTTACCATTCATGAGAGCTCAGTCACTCGTTTCAAAGGTTTCTTACTCATCAACAATCAATACTAATTCACTCATTATTTCCCATTGTCACATTGGTTTACATTTGTTAAGACAATATGCTTACTCTTACTTATACGTTAAACAAAAATCTGTACAGAGGCTTACCTCACGTTTTGCTTCCTTTTTCTCCTCTCTTCCTCTTTCCTTGCTCTTGTTTCCTTTCTTGTTTTTGTTCTTACTTCTTGTTTTTAGTTGGAAAAATAACAATGCCTCCAACCCTCTTTAAGATTGCGCGAATGGCTAAACATGGAAATGGAGTTCACGTGGGTTTTCGGTTTTTCAACTGAAAAGTGCAAACAAATGGAAATAAAGAAAGAGTTTGGTCCTTTCTTTACCTTAGAACATGAAGAGGAAGGTGGATCTTGAAGCTCCAAATGGGGTATACCCATAAAAACGAGAATGTGTGTTTTCGAATTTTGGAAAGATAGAAACGTAGCTCTTGGTGAGAGGATTACAATGGTGTAATTTTTGTAATTTTTGGAAGAGATTGAGTGGGTTACAAGAGGAGAGAATAGAGGGTTTGTGTGAGTTTTGCTATTTCTCCATGGCTGTTCGGTGGGAAGCAACCAGAGAAGGAAAGAAAGAAAAATCAGAGAGGGGAAGGAGGTGCTGTACGTGAGAGGAGAAATGGGAATAGGAGAGAGAATTGTGAGTGAGGGAGTAAAGTAATAAAGGTGAGATTACTTTATTGCTTTGTTTGCTTGTAAATAAGAAGGAATAAAGAGAGGTGTGAGTGGGGCTGTGGAATCGGACACACAGAGAGCCCATAAGGGTTTTAAAATCCTTTTTACATTATTGGACACATAAGTTTGTGTTATTTATATTTCTACCCCACGAGTTCCCGTTTTTGACAGTTTTTACTAATTTCTCGTTTATTGATTTTATTGGTTCTAAAGCTTCACTAATGTTTATTAATGATTATTTAGTTGACCAAAATTGTTACGAGTCTATTTGACCCGCTTAAAGACACGTTTTCCCGGTTACCTCGAAAAACGCGCTTTAGTGTTCATTAGTGTTTTTAATCCATTTTGAGGATCCTTTTTCTCGGGATTCGTTCCTTAATATTATTTAGACTTAAAGCCTTAGAATCCTTACATACGCTAACCGGGTGTTTGATACCTCCTAGGTTATTTAACGCTTATTTAGCGCTTCCCGCTTTTAAGCGTTTCTATTTCTTTTGGATTTATTTTTCCTTACCAATATTACTTAAGCATTATTAGGCTTAAATACCTATTAGGATAATTTAATCGCCATATTTAAGGTCGGGGTATTTCAGTTGTTCTACCCGCATGTTATCTGTGGCCTTGTGGCCTTACTTGACCTTACAGTCTTGGACATTAAATCCCTTGGTGACTTCTCACTGTTCACAATAATCATTAACTGGGGTGTTCCCCATCTTGGAGTACCCTTTTACTTAGTATTGTAGTTTCTTCATAGCCTGTTCCCAGACGCATTTGTCGTGGTTACTGAGACTTGTCTCTTGTTTGGGTACTAGTTGTAGTTCCTTAGTCGGTGGTATACGTTGGGTATTATTTAACAACTGTGGTCCATAGACACTCGTCCGGGTTCCATTTCTTCACTTCTTGCCTGTGCACGGTTGGTGCATTGTAAGCTGGTTGTCTCGATACTCGGCATGTCGACCAGGTTGCCGGAAATTCCAGTATTCTATACCCAAGCTTTCATTCTTCGCTATTAAATGTGGTTAACATTGTTCAGAGGAAACCGTCTCCGGATTCCACTTTTCGGGATCCACCGTATGACAAGTTCTCCACGTAATAGGGTACTTAATAACAGCCAGATCGGGTATTCCCGAGTAAGAGAGGACTTCCATCTCTGGCGTTCTTTCCCAAGTTATAAAATAGGGATTGTGGAGGGCGGGATGGATATTGTAGGTTTCCAGTATACACTGGTAATTCCTAACTAGCGTATCACTCACGCTATCACTCAACCCTTAACCCAAGGTGCTAAAATCCTAACTCGGTACTTCCTAAGCTCGGTAATTCAGTCATCAGAGTGATACTTCGCTCTGATACCACTTTCTAACATCTCCACAAGCTAGGGATCGATTTATAATGTGTGAAGATGTTAGAGTTTTACTGAAGATTGCCAAAGCCTAGCTGCCAGTAAGAGTCAGTCTGAGAATTGATGCATTGAAAAGAGACCAAGTCAAAATGAGTATGAGTTTAGCGAACAGTAACTCCTACTGTAGAGAACAAGTCATCCAGAGCCTGCCCACAGACAAAAAGTCACGACAGACGTAGTTTGGTTGTCAACCGACTCGATCTGTCAAGCGGGGTTTACGTTCATCTCATCTTATAAATGATGCTCAACTTAAGGGGGAACTTTATCTCATCTTGACTAAGTCAGTTCCCTTTGCCATCATCAGCAAAAAGGGGAAAATTGTTGGAACCCAAGGTTTTACTGATAATGGCAAAAAGTAAGTCTGGTGACAGCAGAAATATCACTGATAATAGCATCAGAGTAAGTCTGGGCGACGAAGGAGTCTGATGCGGAAGGAGTCGTTCTACGACATAATATTCTCCTGGAAAGTTCTAAATGCTATAAGGTGAACCTCTACTGTTAAAACATGGAGAAATTTAAGGAAATAACTGTTAACTGTTACACACATTCACATATAACCAGCTCCGAAAATCAAGGCGGTCAAGGTTAAAGAGTGCCAGAATGAGTCCCTCTACAGAGCACTTGAGATATTTCCCGCCCAATGCGTAGTGGGAAGACGTGGGACGTCGTGGAAACACCATTTTACACATTATGGGAGCAGTTACTTTGGGTTTTATCAGTATTTAAGCAAGTAGAAGTCATTTGCAATACTTAGGGCTTTCACTTCCAAATTTCCTAGAAAGAGAGTGAGAGGAGAGAGAGTCATATTAAGAGAGATAATATTTTTGAGAGATCTTAGTGAGACTTTATCTTTTTAGCTTAGGTATTTATTACCTATAGAGCACACAAAACACTTCCTTTACTCCTTATTCCGTATTGATCTACTTCTAGAGTAGAGCGAGTGTTGGATGAGACAGAATACCTCTGTCGAATCCTAAGATAAGAAGCTAGGTTGTATTTCACATTGAATCAATACAAGTAAAATCTTGTCTTGTTAAGTTTCATACAAAAGCTTTTGCATTACTTCTCTTGGCAAATACTTGTCTCCAAGCAGAGTTAGTTTGAGACTAACACCTCAGACCTACTCGGTCAGCCCCGATCCTATCTAGTGGTATCAAAGCCTGCGTTGTCTGACAAATCTCTCAAGATGGCAGAAAATTCCAACTCAGACGAGGCTGAGTCAGGCACCATCAGTTTGATGTGCTTGATGGCTCACTGGTAAGAAAATCGCTCATGATCAGGTAAGTGAGACTTCCTTTGCGATGAAAAGTTACGGATACTGTGGTTATGATAGTCATACAGACTTTTCTTGTAATAAACTTTGTCATGATTTGTCATTTAATATATCTCGTGTGTCTGCAATTATCAAAGCTCATGGTCTTTACTATAATAGTTATTCATCATCGTTTAAGAGGGGACCCAAATACATCAGGTTCCCAAAACTAACTAGTAGTTTTTTTGCAGACATAGTGACTCAAAACAATGACTCTTGGTTTCTGGATAGTGTTTGTTCAAGATATATGACAGGAAACCAAGATAAGTTTACGACTCTCTCTGACCATCAAGGGGGAAATGTTACTTTTAGAGACAACATGCATAAAAATCATAAGAATTGGCTCCATTGGTAACCCCTCTTTATTGAAAATCGTCAATGTTAACTTAGTTGATGTTTTTGGACATAGTCTCTCAAGTGTCTCTCAAATTTATGATTTCTCTAATCTTATGTTATAAGATTTATGACTCTAGCACTCGTGATCGTAAGGAAATATGGTTTATGACTCTTACACTAGTGATCTTAAGGCAATATGGCATGTGTTGATATGAATTTCCAATATGTATATGAGAATCATGTGCAGAAAGCAAGCAGACTCTGTCTGCGAATCATGTACCAAAGCAAGCAGACTCTCTCTACGAATCTTGTGCAGAAAGCAAGCTGACTCGCTCCAGCTTCAAGTACTTTGAAGACTATGGTATTTTTGATCAAAATGTTACCATGTATGATAATACCAACTAAGGTCATCAAATTCTCTAAATTTCATGCTCGCACTAAATTTATATACTTGAGTTCTTATTTGTTACGAGATCATGTGGAGATGAACTTAATCTAATTAAACTATGTTTCCATGGCCCTAGCTTGCTGATATCATCACCAAGGCATCACATATGGTTGCATTTGAGCTTTTTCGCACACACCATGACATGACTCGTTCTAACTAAGGTTGGTTGTATCTCCTCTCCTCTTGGAGGCGGAGTCTGGGCACTCAGGTATAGTCTCTCTTGCACCAGACTCTCCTTGGTTAAATAGTTCAACTAAACTTTGTCTATAAATTTTTTGAAAACCCGCAAGTTTTTCCATACCAATTTGACCAAAGCACTCACATCAATCATCTCACTATTCCAAAACCTAACTCTATCATCCTTGAAACTGTTGCTACTTCGCCTTCACAATCAACCCACAAATTCTCCTAACCCTCAAACCACACTTACTCTCTCCACTCAAAGTCAAAATCCTCCAAACAAGGCACTATTGTTATCCCAACTCCCGAAACCATCACTACGTCTCCCATGGCCGTCTCACCACAAAAAATCTCATCCACTTGGGTCCATCATCACTAATGCCCAACTCACCACCTTACCCTACAACTCTAGTCGATTACCCAACTTACCTTGCCCAAGCTCCAACCTTTTCTCTATAATTTTTGCCATGGCCACACAAAACTTTTACCACTTATAAAGTTGTCACCTCGACCTATAACAATTCTAAGCTTTGATCTTACAACTCGTAACCCATCAAGCAAAACAAACCTCCACCGGCTCCACTACTATCTTTGCTGAAGCCCTTGCCACTTCTACCAACCCACTACCACTACTACTGAAGCTAAACCCGCTACCTCTTACCTCTTGAGTCCATCACAACCCCTTCCCTTCATTCAACCAAGAAATACTACTAGAATCAATCTGCAAACATAATCAGTCTGGCAAAACACCCACGTAGTTGAAGTGAATTTCCAAAAAAGAAAAAAAGGGATAAAAAAAAAGAAAGAAAGACAGAATTCCTATGAGAAGGATAAAACCAAGAAAATTAGCATCGTCTCTTCAACTTATAATCAGTTTGAAGAAGATCTACCTAGCTCTAGCCACCAATTCCAAGAGTGGAACTTACGTGACTCTGGTTTGCACTTCACAACAATGCTAGCTTGCACATATGGGTATGAATACTTTGGTTAAATGCTTCACTACCTTGGTTAACTACATCTAGCACTCTCTTGAGATTTAAAATGAATGGGTCAATACCAAGATGCAGACCAAGTCCCATACCCCATTTCCTAGCCTACACCCCTGACCATACTTTAGCCTATCTCAAACTTTGTTTATTTGGCAGTATTTTATCAAACTTGACAGACTTTGTAAGTTGGATATTTAGCCATGTGATTTCTTTTGGATGTCAGGTAGACACCCTGTTTTTCCTGATGATGTCAAAAAGGGGGAAAGTAGTGAATCCCATTTTCAGTAAGACCAGTTAATGTTTTTGGTGGTCGGAAGACTTGAATTGCACTTATGGATTTTGCCCTGCTTGATGGTCAAGCAGACTGTTGTTGTTTAAGCTTAGTTAATTCTATTATACTTCTCTTACTGTCTTGTCTTAAATGATGTGCTCAACTTAGGGGGATTGGGACTTAGGGGAATCAATCAATGAGACTGGTACTTCCAAACTTAGGGGGAATATTGGACTAAAGGGAATATTGGGCTACGAGATTCACTCGAGTGGTTTTTGGCATCATCAGCAAAAAGGGGGAAAATATGTGAAGATGTTAGAGTTTTGCTGAAGAGTACAAAAGTCTAGCTGCCAGCAAGAGTCGGTCTAAGAATTGATGCAACGAAAAGAGACCAAGTCAAAATGAGTATGAGTTTAGTAAACAGTATCTCCCACTGAAGAGAACAAGTCATCTAGAGCGTGTCCATAGACAAAGAGTCACGACAGACGTAGTTTGGTTGTCAACCGACTCAATCTTTCAATGGGTTTGCATTCATCTCATCTTATAAATGATGCTCAGCTTAAGGGGGGACTTTATCTCATCTTGATTAAGTCGGTTCCCTTTGCCATCATCAGCAAAAAGGGCAAATTATTGGAACCCAAGGTTTTGCTGATAATGGCAACAAAGTAAGTCTGGTGACAGAAGAAGTATCACTAATAATAACATTAGAGTAAGTTTGGGCGACGAAGGAGTTTGACTGCGGAAGGAGTCGTTCTGCGACATAATATTCTCCTGAAAAGTTCTAGAAGCTATAAGGTGAACCTACTGTTAAAACATGGAGAAATTTAAGGAAATAACTGCTACACATGTTCACATAAAACCAGCTCCAAACATTAAGGCAGTCAAGGCTAAAGAGTGCCAGAACGAGTCCCCTATGGAGCAGTTTAGATATTTCCTGCCCAATGCGTAGTGGGAAGATGTGGGACGTCGTGGAAACACCATTTTACACATCATGGGAGCAGTTACTTTGGGTTTTATCAGTATTTAAGCAGGTAGAAGTCATTTGCAATACTTGGGGCTTTCACTTCCAAATTTCCTAGAGAGAGAGGAGTCATATTGAGAGAGAGAATATTTTCAAGAAATCTTAGTGAGACTTTGTCATTTTTAGCTTTGGTATTTATTACCTATAAAGCACACAAAACATTCCCTTTACTCCTTATTCCGTATTGATCTACTTCTAGAGTAGAGTGAGTGTTGGATGAGACGGAATACCTCTGTCGAATCCCAAGATAGGAAGCTAGGTTGTAATTCACATTGAATTTCAATACAAGCAAAATCTTGTCTTGTTAAGTTTCATGCAAAAGCTTCCGCATTACTTCTCTTCGTAAATACTTGTCTCCAAGCAGAGTTGGTCTGAGACTAACACCTCAGACCTACTCGGTCAGCACCCGATCCTATCATATAATCATCTTTGGTCCTTGATTTGATCTTCGATGATGGCTCTTATTGGGATTCCACGGGTGAATTTTTGCTATTCGTTGCAATTCCAATGTCAGCTTCGACGAACATATATAGCGTTGTAGACGCCAAAAATTCTCACCCTTTTCATATTAAAACAAAATACATAAATGAACATATCTCATGAAAAAAAGAAGGTCGTCCTTGTCTTCGGTCAAAAAAATTTATTTTTCCCAGTATAAATCTCACATTCCTTATGAAAAGGAGCACAAGCCTTTTATTGTAATCTGTAACGACCCCAAAACCACCCTGGTTGGGAGACGTTACACGCCGCGCGCTTATTACCTAAGACACACAAGGCTACACTATCGAAACCCCAAAATAGAAAACTGCTCATATATACCGGATAAACGATTACAAAACGTCTTTACAATACACAGGCGGAAGCCAAACTGAATTACAAAGCATATCCTAAATACAACTGGGCCCTAAGGCCAAACAAACTAAATAAAAACTCAAATGCCAAAACAAAAAGTAAGAGCTGAATCTCCAAGCACGAACTAAAACTGCCTAAATCAGACGGAGATAGGGGGTGAGCAAACTATTGCTCAGCAGGTGATAAACTCATCAGCTGAGCACGCTCAAAACATAATCTGAACATACATACTTATACATACAGAAGCGCTTAGCCAGAACGAAACCGAGTCAAAGCGGAGACTTTCAAATAGGCAGAAGTCTAAAACAGAAGAGGCTAAGCAGTGGTCAAAATACACTTAATAGCAGAAGGTAAACTGAAGCTGAAAGCTTGACGAAATCAGAAGCTTAAGAAACCTCAGAAGCTTAAACAAATCAGAAGCTTAGCAAAATCAGAAGCTTAGCAAAATTCCGGAACTTATCAGAAGGCGGTAAGCACACAGCAGACCGTCTCAAATCAAATACAGATAGAGCGCAGACGAAGCAGAGCGCTTATAAAGCAGAAATACCCAGCAGACAGAAAGCACACAGCAGTCCGTCGACGTTTGAAAACAGACAGAGCAGACAGAAACAGATCACTTAGTAAACCAGAGGCTTTCAGAAGACAGAAAGCCATAGCAGTCTGTCAGAAATCAGAACAGTTAGAGCTAACAAAAACAGAACTCTTAACAATCAGAAGTGGGACACTAGCACCAAGCATAACACTCAGAAAGGGTCGAAGACCCATGGATCTAACAGATCCCTCGACAACGCAGAGAAATGACCCGAAGGCCAAAGGGTTCGTCAACCCCACAGAACAGATTGGGCATGACCCACACTCAGAATGACGTCTACATGGTATACCACGGAATAGCTCGACCCAGCCATTCACGGCTCAGAAGCAGAGTAACTAGGTCCCAAAACAGAGGCTTAATCCAAACAGATCGAAGCTTAATACAGAGCAGAGCGGAAGTCTTAACCAGATCAGAACAGAAAGCGAAAGCCTAGCAAAATCAGAGAAGGAGCTTACCAATGGAAAGCCTTAGCAAACAGAAGTCGAACCCGATAGTAAATACGAAAGCAAACTGAAGTCAGAGGTTGAATCATATTTCAGAGCAAAACAGAGTTCAAAAGATTAACGGAGACCTTAAAATAAAAACACTTAAACACATGCTAAAACACTGAAAACAGATAGTACTCGAAGGAGGAAACCAACCGCAAACGGCACTCAAAACGGAGCTCAAACGAGCAAGTTACTGTCAAAACAGAGGCATGTCCGAACTTGTGTCCGGACATCAATGTTCGGACACAAGTCGAACCTTCAAACAGAAGCAGAGACAGAGGTGTCCGAACATCCAAGTCGGACGGATGTTCGGACGTTCTTCGGAAATCAGGACGTGTAGAGTCCGAACTTGTGTCCGGACATCAGATGTTCGGACACAAGTCGAAGCCAAATCAGAGAAAACAGAAGGCTGTGTCCGAACTTCAAAGCTCGGACGGAAGTTCGGACACAGCGAAGACTTTAGAAAATAAAAGCGCAACAGGGTATGTCCGAACGTCAAAGCTCGGACAGACGTTCGGACATACCGAAAAACTCAGAAAACAGAAGCGATTTACACACAGACAGAGGCATCAAAACAATGTCAAAAATGCAGTACGAAACCAAAGCCTTTAAACCATAACCATGGCAGTTTTAGAAGGTCAAAACCAAGACAAATCAGACAGAGATCGATCACCAAACATAGGGCGATTAAACAATCCGAACTCTCAAATCAGAAGCACTCAAAGTTCACAAAACAGAAGGGAACCATAGAGGTAGATTCACCATTGTCAAAGCAATACTTACATAACAAAATACGCAAAACAAAACCAATCCCACGGGGTTGCAACGCATCAAAACACAAATCCAGAACTCACACCAAATTACCACGGATCAGAAACCACACAAACATATACGGAAAACAACGAAACCAAAACCCCCGTGGGTGAACGCACACAACCGAATCCATCTACCACCTACCTCACATCCGTAGCTAAGCCATCTCTACGGACTCTACGAATGCCTTCCCAATCTCCAGTCAAATGATAATCCTCGAATAGAACGCTCCCAAAATACAAAATCGAATCAGAAAAAGAGAAGAGGAAGCCTTAATGGAGAAGAGAAACAATCTACAATCCAACCTGATAGACGACTGACGGACGCACCGAATTCCATCTACAGACTCCAGCGATTATCAATCAAAAGGGAATTGAAGAAGAAGATGAGCAAAGGGAGGAGAAGTTGAGAGCGTCGAGAGAAACCGTCAATGAGAGAGAAGAAGGAGAGGGACTAATTAAACGTGAATTAGAATAAGAGAGAATGAGGAAATAAAATAGTTTAGGAAATCTCTCTCTTAAGAAATAATAAATAACCAAAAGGGAGAAGACCAATGTAAACCCTCTTCCTCAAGCTAAATATAACATTAGAGAATTCATAGACAATCTAATATAAGATTACAAAATAGCACAACTCCCTTTGCGAATCAGAAAGGAAAAAAAAAAATCTGGGGCAAACAATTATACCCCCTTAAAAAGAATTTCGTCCTCGAAATTTGACGAAACCAGAATGTGAACAATGCAATTCCAGTGCCAGTACAATGAACACTCACAAGGCCAACACTCAGAACTGGTTGCTGATTGGCGGTATAAAGAGACCATGCAGAAGATGATTTGAAGGCTATGCGCGAAGGCACGGAGAATGCTCACACATCCCAGAAGCTCGAACCCCACACGAGCTAACACAAAACTACTGGCTGACTCATTAACATAACGAACAAAGCAGAAGACGGCAGAAGGTTAACTCTTGAAGAATTAGGAACAACACTCACACTCACTGGTCATTGACTAACATTAGCATATACAGATTATTTTTGGAGATTTCAGCCTAAAAGCACAAAAGGAAACTTGCACATCTCAGAAGCTGACCTCACAGAGCTAACACTCAGAACTGTTAATGACTCCCTGATTGAAGAGGTGAAACAGAAGATTACTAACACTCAGCCAAAAGGCACAAGAACTCTCAGAGGTGTCCTTACCTAAAGGACCAACTACTCACAAACTCCCACCAGAACACAACACGAACATACAAGACAACCACATAACCCAAGCTCACAACAGAAGCACACCTCATTGGCAACCATAACCACATTCGGCCATCCTTTCCAAAGGATCCGACTCCCTCAGACCCAACTCAGACTAAAACAGCAAATACACAGACAGACACTACGCTTCCGCTGCGCTACTCTGATAGTGGACAACCACAGAGCAGACCACTCAACAGACTCCAGCATCAATCAAATCAAGTAGCAGATAGCAGACAATTCACGCAGCAGTAACACATAGCATCAAGCAATGACACGGAAGCGTAGACATGCAGACACCCAACAAATCCCAACGAAACCAAACCGGCTCTGATACCACTAAATGTAACGACCCCAAAACCACCCTGGTTGAGAGACCGTTACACGCCGCGCCTTATTACCTAAGACACGCAAGGCTACACTATCGAAACCCCAAAATAGAACTGAATGCTCATATATTGGATAAACGATTACAAATGTCTTACAATACACAGGCGGAAGCCAAACTGAATTACAAAGCATAATCCTAAATACAACTGGGCCCAAGGCCAAACAAACTAAATACAAAACCCAAATGCCAAAACGAAAAGTAAGAGCTGAATCTCCAAGCACGAACTAAAACCTGCAAATCAGACGGAGATAGGGGTGAGCAAAACTATTGCTCAGCAGGTGATAAACTTCATCAGCTGAGCACGCTCAAAACAATCTGAACATACATACTTATACATATACAGAAGCGCTTAGCCAGAGCGAAACCAAAGTCAAAGCGGAAGACTTTCAAATAGGCAGAAGTCTAAAACAGAAGAGGCTAAGCAGTGGTCAAAACATACACTTAATAGCAGAAGGTAAACTGAAGCTGAAAGCTTGACAAAATCAGAAGCTTAAGAACCTCAGAAGCTTAAACACATCAGAAGCTTAGCAAAATCGAAGCTTAGCAAAATCCGGAACTTATCAGAAGGCGGTAAGCACACAGCAGACCGTCTCAAATCAAATACAGATAGAGAGCAGACGAAGCAGAGGCGCTTATAAAGCAGAAATACCCAGCAGACAGAAAGCACACAGCAGTCCGTCGACGTTTGAAAACAGACAGAGCAGACAGAAACAGATCACTTAGTAAACCAGAGGCTTTCAGAAGACAGAAAGCACATAGCAGTCTGTCAGAAATCAGAATCAGTTAGAGCTAACAGAAAACAGAACTCTTAACAATCAGAAGTGGGACACTAGCACCAAGCATAACACTCAGAAAGGGTCGAAGACCCATGGATCTAACAGATCCCTCGACAACGCAGAAATGAGAAGGCCAAAGGGTTCGTCAACCCCACAGAACAGATTGGGCATGACCCACACTCAGAATGACGTCTACATGGTATACCACGGAATAGCTCGACCCAGCCATTCACGGCTCAGAAGCAGAGTAACTAGGTCCCAAAACAGAGGCTTAATCCAAACAGATCGAAGCTTAATACAGAGCAGAGCGGAAGTCTTAACCAGATCAGAACAGAAAGCGAAAGCCTAGCAAAATCAGAGAAGGAGCTTACCAATGGAAAGCCTTAGCAAAACAGAAGCCGAACCCGATTAGTAAATACGAAAGCAAACTGAAGTCAGAGGTTGAATCATTTTCAGAGCAAAACAGAGTTCAAAAGATTAACGGAGACCTTAAAATCAGAAAACACTTAAACCCATGCTAAACACCTGAAAACAGATAGTACTCGAAAAGAGGAATCCAACGCCGCAAACGGCACTCAAAACGGAGCTCAAACGAGCAAGTTACTGTCAAAACAGAGGCATGTCCGAACTTGTGTCCGGACATCAATGTTCGGACACAAGTCGAACCTTCAAACAGAAGCAGAGACAGAGGTGTCCGAACATCCAAGTTCGGACGGATGTTCGGACGTTCTTCGGAAATCAGGACGTGTAGAGTCCGAACTTGTGTGGCATCAGATGTTCGGACACAAGTCGAAGCCAAAATCAGAGAAAACAGAAGGCTGTGTCCGAACTTCAAAGCTCGGACGGAAGTTCGGACACAGCGAAGACTTTAGAAAATAAAAGCGCAACAGGGTATGTCCGAACGTCAAAGCTCGGACAGACGTTCGGACATACCGAAAAACTCAGAAAACAGAAGCGATTTACACACAGACAGAGGCATCAAAACAATGTCAAAAATGCAGTACGAAACCAAAGCCTTTAAACCATAACCATGGCAGTTTTAGAAGGTTAAAACCAAGACAAATCAGACAGAGATCGATCACCAAACATAGGGCGATTAAACAATCCGAACTCTCAAATCAGAAGCACTCAAAGTTCACAAAACAGAAGGGAACCATAGAGGTAGATTCGCCATTGTCAAAGCAATACTTACATAACAAAATACGCAAAACAAAACCAATCCCACGGGGTTGCAACGCATCAAAACACAAATCCAGAACTCACACCAAATTACCACGGATCAGAAACCACACAAACATATACGGAAAACAACGAAACCAAAACCCCCGTGGGTGAACGCACACAACCGAATCCATCTACCACCTACCTCACATCCGAAGCAAAGCTATCTCTGCGGACTCTACGAACTGCCTTCTCGAATCTCCATCAACGAACCATCCCTCGAATCAAACCATTCCCAAAATACAAAATCGAAATTAGAAAAGAGAAGGGAAAGGGGAGAAGAAGAAGAGAATCAGATCTACAACCCAAACCTGACTGACGACTGACGGACGAACAGAATTCCATGGCGGATCTCAGCGATTACAATTGAAAGAAATTGAAGAAGAAGATGAGCAAAGGGAGGAGGTTTGAGAGCGATGAGAACGTCGAGAGAACCGTCAATGAGAGAGATGAAGGAGAGGGACTAATTAAACGTGAATTAGAATAAGAGAGAATGAGGAAATAAAATAGTTTAGGAAATCTCTCTCTTAAGTAATAATAAATAACCAAAAAGGAAGAAGACCAATATAACCCTCTTCCTCAAGCTAACATATGACATTAGGAGAATGTCATAGACAATCTAATATAAGATTACAAAATAGCACAACTCCCTTTGCGAATCAGAAAGGAAATAAAAAAAAAATCTGGGGGCATAAACATAATCTATTTTATCCTACTTTGTTTTGCATATTTATTTTGTTTGCTTTCATTTTTTTAAATCATTCGTTATTTTATCATACTTTGCATTAGTTATACTCAGTTTTTGATTCTTACTTTTATTCTACCTATGACTATGTTTAATTATTCCTTCAGATTTTACTCATCATTATTTACATTATTATTTTTATATCATTTTATGGTACCTTGTACTACTATTTTCAGTTTATGTTTAGTATATCTCGCCGCTTTGTAAATATTTGATCATTTTCCATTTTTACCACATTCACTGGCGTTTTATCTCTGTTATACCAGTGGCCATTTTATTATTTTATGTATGATTATTATAGTTTTTAGTTTTGCTTTATGTATTTATTATATTTCTACCAAACCTTTTTCATGTTTAAAATGCTTTTTTAGAGCACTAATCCAGTCTGAATAGAAGAATTATTTTTATTCCTTCATTTGTATTGATTGAATTTCTACTTGGTACAACGGGTTAAGGTACTCCCCATGCAACCCATAGATCTTGGGTTTCAATTCCTCGTGTGAATGCAAAACATTTTCTTTATTTGCTTTAGCTGTAACATGTCTTTTTTTATTTCTTCGCTTTTATTTATTGAAATTCTGTTATAGCCCAATCGGTTAAGGCATATAATGAGAGGCTGGCTAGTGATATTGAGTTCAACCCTTTGTTTCCATGTTGAGCGGACTGACACACAGCCCTCCTCAGTCGTAGGGGTGAGCATTCAGCTATTCGGCTACCCGAAAACCTTAGTAAGAATACAATTGTTTTCGATTCTACCGAATAACTGAATTTTAGTCTCAGAACCGAAAAATAACGGAAGAACCGAATAACCGAATTTTTTTTAAGGTGAACCGAGAACTGAACTTAAAACCGAATTTTTTTAAAGAAATAACTGAATTATAAAAAATAAACCTAATTATAAAAAATCCAAAATTGTAAAAAATAATTTTTTAAAAAGGAACCGAATCACAAAAAAGAACCGAATTATAAAAAAGAACCGAAGTAGTCAATATTTTCCATATATGTAATTCAGTTATTCGGGTAAACCGAATAACCCAACTTGGAACTGAAAACCCAACTAAAAATATTTCGGTTATACTGAATAACCGAATAAACAGAACCAAATGCTTACCCCTACTCAGTCCGGTATGATTTTTTGTTCCATACCTCTATAAGACCCACTTTCTAATTAGCCCATAAAATAATCAGACATTCCCTAAAAAACCCCTGCTACCTCTACTATAAAAAGAATCCAAAAACTTGCAGTAACACACATTTTTCTTGCCCAGCCGGCAACATATGTTTTTTTCAGTTTTTGAATACCGATTCTCTTGACTCACGTTAAATAAATTCCAAAACAGACAACCTCTAGATCTTCTTCCTTCACTTCTTCGCCTTCCCGTCCGAATCCGAACTCACTCACCACCACATCAATGCCACTGAACCTCTTCTCCCTCCGATAATCGCCACCTTCTTCTCAATTTTCACCCCCTCAACCCATCAAAATCCCTCCCCACAAGCATCACACTAGAGTTTTTTTTAGGGCTTCGAAAACCATCTCGAAACCTACCATCATTTCACCTGGAGTTTGCCTCTGTTCATCAGATTTTTACTTTCTCCTCCGTTGAGTATCGTTGGTCTCGCGCTTGACAAGAAGAGTAAGAGGTGTGTAAAGCTCCATCCGAACAATCGTCACCCCCTAATTTTTATCTATCCTTTTCATTTCGTACTTCCATCTACATTTCGATTAAACTCCTCCTCTCTAGCGCGGGTTCTCCGTTTTCCATTTCTATCGCACGCTTATTTCGTTCATAATTTGCTTTACTGAATGATCGAGCAGTAATAATAAGAGAAAGAGGAAAAGGGTACAACCCCACCGGAAACTTGTTCCCGGGATTTGTGTTGCCCCTCTTGTACCATCTTTGAATTTCTAGTATCCTTTTGTCTGCATTTTCGAAAGTTTTCAATCTATGTGGATTTTGATTCCCGTTTGAGCGTCATGCACCTGTTTCTCCCGTTCTTTCACTTTTTCTGTTGTTCATGTGCTTAACGCAGTATAACATTGTTATCTTGTTTCATTTTCTTTATGTCCGCTTAATTTGTGTGTGAATATTCAAAACACCTGACTCATAGGGTTTAGGGTTTGGAGAGTTACATGGGGGGACCAAAATAGGATTCAGATCTAGGTCTCTGTTCGAAACGTTTATTTCCTCTCCCTTGAACTGTCTTCTGAAATCCATTTTATGATGTTTATCATCATGTTAATATTCAGCTTTGGGTTACACGATGTTACTGTATTTGCTACTGTTTTAGCTTAAATCTCATTTAAACTTTGGTTTAAAACCAACTCCGGCCTAATGTATATGGCTCTTAGGAGGGCCGCGTTCTGTTCAGGGGTTCTTGTTCTCCTGATTACCTCTTTTGCTTACTTGCTTGCACCCCATGTCTGACTAGTATCAGTTCTGTCATGTTCAGTTTCATTACTAACAAAGTGTGGTTGCCTCTGAGTCTAATTCGATTCGAAACCCTCCTCCATGTTATCACAGTTTAATCAGTGTACGAAGCATTATGGGTTTCTACTGTATGTTCGTTTTCCTGATGAACATGTATAATCTCCCCTGGTGTGGACCATGCCCACCGCGCATGAGAAACATTCATATTTTGGCTTTGAAGCGTATTTTCTTCCTTGTCATTATTCCCCTATTTATCCTTACTGATTCAGTGAACTTTCTATTGATATCATTACAATTATCTGTAGGAAAATGCTCACTCACTTTCTTTCTGGTATTCAATCTAAACTCAGATGTTTGTTAATACCTTTCGATAGGAAGGTTTGGGTGCTTTGATCTATCTGCCTTTTATTTGTTAGTTAGCATGTTCATCTCTTCATGACTGTCATTTGGCTTGTTCTTTTCTATCTTTTTCTATGTTTGGACTCTGTATCTGAATGAATTCGACTCGTTATCAACACTCGACTCAGTACTCTGTGTCAAATTCAACCTGGTTGTTCATACCACCATGTGCTCATGACTGTACAATGATAATGCTTCAAAACCAGTGTAGAATCATTGAGTTTTTTGTATTTAAGTTAAATCCCTACTTTGGATTTGAACATGTTAGCTCACGTGGCCTAAAAGAAACATCAGAAGGAGTTTGGCTAGAAAAGAAACAGTGGTTTTGTTGTCTTTTAGCGTAGTTTAACTTTTGGGATTAGTAATTTGCTTCAAAGTTCGTCTATTATTCAGAATTTTGCTAATTCCCTAAAGAAGGTAAAAAAAAAGAGAAAGTAACTGGTGTAATCAAGCTCACAATCAAAATGGAATAGCACCCTTCGGTTTATGGTTCTGTTAAGTGTGACTCCTCTGAACTGATGTTGATGTTCGGTTTTCGATGGGGTTAAGTGTTGTGGACACTTTGCGCATCTTAAAATTCTGTACAGGATTTGGATTCAGGCTCCAACTATTAATGTTATGAAATGCTGAAAACTTGTTTGGATTTTTTTAAGTTTGTTTTATATGTTCATTGCCTTATTTTGTGTTACAGCTAGCATTTGTTTCGTTATCTTGTAAACAAATGTATCGAGCCCATTTGGGTACTCTCAAACCTTGGACCCAAATTGAAACTAGCTTTGGGCTCGATTCATTACTGGACCAAAACCCTAGACAGCCTTCTAAGTAATCCATTTATTTATGGATTTACTAGCTTTGCCGGGCCTGCATCTTTATGTGGGCTGTTTTTAGAAAATCCCTAGTTCTATTCATGAACGTTACCCACATTAAGGTTGTAGTACATGTTTGTGAGTAATATCATAAAAAAAACTTTCCAAACCATCCATAATTTTCATATTAAAATCTACAATCAATGGCCCATTTTAAAAAATAAAATCAAGTTCTACTTTACAAACCTATAGTTTCAGTCTAAGATTAGGATCCAAATCAAGTAAATTTTGAAATCCACCAAAGGCCCATTTCTAGTCTATTTCTGAAACCAAAATCTGGGCCCCTTTCCAAGTTGAAACCCAAGCCCGAATCTGGGTCCATTTCCAAAATGAAGTCAAGCCCAAATATGGTCCATTTGCAAATTGAGACCCAAGCCCATTTCCCAAAAAAAATGCCAAAAAAAAGCCTAAGTTCCAAAAAAGAGGGGCCAAGCCAGAGCCCACATTCAAGCTCACAAGACCCAAACCCTGGGCCCATATTGGCCCAAACTAAGGCCCTTTTTGGCCCACCTTTCATACCCAAGCCTGGCCCATTCAAAATTCAGCCCAAATTCAATTCAAATCTTAGCCAAAATTCCAAACCACTTTAAAAGTTCAAATTCACTTCAAAACTCTATCCAAATTCAAAACCCAAACGTCAATCGAATCCCAAAATCAATACAATTTCAAAGCCCAATCACCACAAGGCCCAAATTCCAAGCGGCGCAAGCTCATTCCGGTTCAAAGCCCATATGTGGCCTAAACCCAAGCCCATATTTGGCCCAAGCTTAAAACCATATCTGGCCCAAAAATCCAATCCGGTTTGTTTGCAAAATTCAGCCTGTTTTCCAAGCCCGACCTAAATTCGATTCAAACAAATTCGATACAACCCAATTCATTTCAATTCAAACCTGATTTAAATTCAGTTCAATTCAAACCCAATTCAATTCAAACTCAATTCCTTTTCTATTCAGTCCAATTCCATTCAATTCAATTTAAACCCAATTCATTTCCTATCCATTTCCATTCAATTCAAACTCAAATCCAATTCAAACTCAACTTGTAAATTCAATTCAAACTCCAAAAAAATAAATAAATCAAAAACCATCTTTTAATTTTGATTCAAACTTCAAAAGGTCAAAAACATTTCTTTAAATAAATTTCAAATTAATTACAAAATCATTTCAAAAATTCCAAACAACTCCTTTTCTTTAATTCAAATCTCATCAAGATTTTAGAAACCATTTTGAGGATTTTTAAAGGAAAAAAACTATTCTCACATCACACAAACTCTTCTCAACATCTTCTCACATAACAAAAAGTTTTCTCCTAAAAATATTTCTCAAAATCATTGTTTCTTCATCCTGAACAGCGTCAAAAGTTTTCCAATTTAGTTTTCAAACTTAAAAATAAACCATTTTCGGAGGACATGGAATATCTAACACCATTAAAAAACGTTTCTTTCCCAGTTAGTCATCACTTGTCTTTCTTCCAAAAAAAAAATATCCAAGGCGGGGCACTACGGTCGTAACATTCCTTGTCGCAGTCTGGATCTCTTTAGATCAGACATTAGGGTGACTAACTTCCCCTAATTACATCCTAGATTTTTACAAGACGGGATGCTAGGGATGTAACTGCCTTCCTAGTCGCAGCTGGGATTTTAGAATCGTCTAACTCGCTTCTATTCGATTTCAATATTTTTGGTTTTTGACGTTTTAAAACCCGGGAGTTAGAGACGTTACTAGGGTTTGACCAAGGGCATCTCATTCATGGTGCTTCTCTCTAAACCCTAATTTTCGACATAAATACATTGCCTCATCTTCGAGCCTCGACACTTACCAAAATTAAGTGTCGTGCTTGAGGGGGTACATAGGGTGATCCCTCAAGATCATCCACCCTTTCACAATAAAAATGGTTTTACGGTTTTAAAAAAACTTTAAGGAGAGACAATTTTGAATAAATCAATCCAACTCCTCCACTTAAAGCCTTAAGCTTCAATCCAACTCTTCCATTAGAGCCTTATGCCTATATAAACATCCATTAATCTTTCTCCTCTAATTTGTTAACCAACTCAAATTCACCAAAGTCTTATAGGCCTGAGTGCCTCACAGACTCAAGCATCTTAACTCCTCCATAATCTTAAGATTTCAAACGTCTCATAGACCCGAGTGTCTCACGGACTTCGACATCTCATTCCTTCCACCACATGAATATCCCGAATGTCTCATAGATCCGAGCGTCTCACAGACTAACACCCCAAACCTGAAACTTCTTGAAACTCTGAACTCTTATAAATCTCAAACACATCCAAAACACCTGTAAAAATTCAAAATCTCTAAAATCCCAAAGATCCTGAACTACGTAAGGTCTGATCTCAATATGGAGTTGAGTACGTAGGGAACCCACACAAGGTGCAATCCTGTTAAAAAAACCCTTTCCCAACTCTAAGGTGGTATTCATGTCTTTTAAACACTCAAATTCTCTCTGACTTGAACAAATCTCCGAATTCTCCAATCACTCCCAATCTTAATCATTTCCTCAACATCAGAATTTTCCCAATCTTTCATTTTGTACTCATCCGAATTCATCAATTTCTCATTTGGCGTTAGCTTGACAGAAAAGCGCACCTCATCCACTCTCCATCTCTCTCTCTCTTTCTATCCTATCCCATCCTATCTTTATGTCTTTTAAAATGAATATCTCTAAAAAGGTTTTGAAAGAAGGACATTATGACAATTGGAGACCGAGGTTTCCTCGGGCACCACTCTGAAGTCGTGGCCGTTGCCACTTCCAGGGGGTGTAACCCAGTACTAACCCACACGAAATCTCTGGTATGATCAGAAAAGTCCTATCCATAGGCAACAAATCACAGAGTCAATTAACGTTTTTTAGAACCCAATCTCTCTTTCTAATTATCGTAGGTCAAACTAGGTGGCGACTCTAGTCAATTCCACCTTTAGGGCATAAAGTCCGCGTGGAGCCCATGGAGAGCAGGTGTAATGTTCACTAACACTCCCTATCAAGCTTTCTGGGAAAGACGGACGATAAAGTAGGTATTCGAGGGATGCCAAGGTGACGGGTTTTCACTCTCCACAGAATGACAAATTGTAGGATCTAGACTTTTCAGTCAAGAACCGTTTAGATAGACCCCCCCTCATACCGAAAAAATCACCCTCCACAAGCGTCAATAGAAGAATCTCCTAAAAGAAGTAGATGAGAAAAAGAAAAGTTGGAAGAAGGTTTCAATCGGAGTTGTAGTTCCATGTAGTGCTGTAATGAACTATGGGAATCCATTTAATCTCCAATATATAGCTGTCTCGACGATTTTTTGGGCCCTATGCTAAAATTTAAAATGAGGCCCTTATAAAATTAAATTATGTAATAGAAAATTTATTAATTAAGTTACACATTCATAAAAGTTATATATACAATGTTTTAATAAATCTTAAACATAAAGTTTTGATATGTTTTATTCAAGATAAATTTGTATCCTTATATAATTTTCTCATGGTGAAATCTAGAAACAAATAATAAAAATTGGGCTCCACATATAGGGCCCTGTTGTGTAGCCCAAATTAAACCGGATGTGAGTCGACCCTGCTCCATTATACATGATTTTGAAAAACAGTTCAATACAACTGTATATA
Organism: Limonium bicolor; assembly: GCA_023374045.1. Lineage (NCBI taxonomy): Eukaryota > Viridiplantae > Streptophyta > Magnoliopsida > Caryophyllales > Plumbaginaceae > Limonium > Limonium bicolor. Next base: position 452,001,277 of record CM041777.1, read on the forward strand.
CCATAGTCGTTTCTGCTACCAAGGCCAAGCCCACGGGTACGCCTATTATGCAGGGGTGTCAAAATCGGGTTTCGGGTCGGGTTGAGCTCAACCCGAACCCGACCTGAAAATAGTTTTGGTCAACCCGAACCGACCCGAACCCGGAGCGGGTTGACCCGAACCCGACCGTTTTTTCAAAATTTATTTTATTTGTTAAATTTTGGATTATTTATTAAAAATATATACTATAATATTAATTAATTATTATGTACAATATATAATCATATGTTATCGATTAATTTTTTTTTTTAGTCATAAATTAATAATTAAATACTAATTAAGTCATTAAATATAACATATTTTCTATTTTTAATTAATTTTTTTTCGGGTTACGGGTTAGCGGGTTCAACCCGAACCCGAAGCGGGTTTCAATGACCCAACCCGAACCCGACCCGAAAATTATTTCGGGTCAAAAATCTCAACCCGAACCTGACTTTTTACAGGTCAGTTTCGGGTCGGGTTTCGGGTTCGGGTCAAGATTGACATCTCTACTATTATAGATTTGTCTTGTGGTACCCGTCATGTGGTGTCGTACTTCTTTTTTTTTAATTAAAAGGCTACATCTACAATAGCAATTTCAACCGGAATGGTTTACATAACATGGAAGAGTTCCAACCATAAGTGAAAGATAAGAATATATCACAACTGCAACAATTAAAGAGAAATTTCATGAAATGTCACTATATTGTTGGTAAATTTATGAATGTTAAGAAAGTCATAAAATATCACTACATTTTTGTAAAAGTCCATGAAAAGCTATTATGTCATTGATCAGAAGGAAAACAACAAAAATACCCCTATTTGTAAATAAAGTACTTTTAGAGTTCACAATATGACCCTAAATTTTAAAATTCATAAAAAATTCAAAAACCTATAAATATTTTTAAAAGATTATATAAAATTATAAAATATTGAAAAAAAATAAAAAAAATATTAAAATTTTTCTTGTAGGAAAAGTAAATATTTCTTAGATTTTTTTAAAAACTTTTCAATACCATAAAATGAATATAGCGTTTTTAAACCAATAATTCATACTGATTTTTCTTCCAATTTATACCAATTAATTACCATAATTTACATCAATATAAATGTCATAATTTTTACCTTACATTTTTGGATTATTTTTTCTACCAATTTAAAATATCTATTCAAGATCAATTATTTTATATTTTTAACAAATATTTAGAAAAATATTTTTTTAAAAAAATGTATATTTTACTTTACAGATAACTTTATGACATAATATTTTGGTTAACTACAAAATAGAATATAATTTAATTTTCAAAGTATTATGTCATAAAGTTATCGGTAAAATTTAATATAATTTTCAAAATTAATTTTTTAAAATATTTTTCAAAAATATAAAATAATTTGTTTTAATAAATATTTTAAATTGGTAGAAAAAATATACTCTAAATGTAAGATAAAAATTATGACTATATAAATTTTGGTACTTAATTGGTATATGAATTGGTAGTAAATTGATAATTATGTGTTTAAACATTATATTCTTTTTTATGCTACTAAATAGTTTTAAAAAAATGAAAGAAATATTTATGTATTTAATATTTTATGACATTTTTATTTTATTTTTATTTTTTTCCATATTTTTAAATAATATTAATGACATTTTGTAACTTTCCTGTTTTTTGAGGGCATTTCATAAAATTTACCAAAATCAAATAACAACAGACACTACTATCACCGAATGTAACCAATTGAAATTTGGAGACTATGAGCCTGTTCGCTCACCGCGTCCAAACGCGGAAATACTTGCGTTTGCAAAAAACCTGCAAATCGTCACTATAGTTAACCAATCAGAAAACAATTGACATGCTTTTTGCAGTGTGTAGTTAGATTTTAACTAATCAAAGATTGACACTTGTCAATCAACATTAACAAAAAGTAGATGAATCTCTACTCGCGGGAATCGAACGGGACCTATATAAACCATATATTGATTCGGTTCTTGGGCTCGGACCGCTCGGTAGCACTAGATATCAATGACTTCACTCGATATATATATATCGTTATTAATACTCTGACATGTACCATGTTGGAGGTGAGCTCATACCGTTTTTTACAACCACTATCTCCATCGATCCTTCTTATTACACTAGCTTGTCACTCATAACTAGGGAGGTTACAATTTCAGTCTACGTAATCGAACGAGTTGGTTTTGTGCGGGGAAAATTTTCATAAAAATACCAAATAAAAAAAAAATTACATGCGATGGTCGTTTTTGAAAAAAATTACGCGGGTGTACCAACACCATGCAAAGAAGCAGCCACGGCATTGTGGCAGCTTGCCAGAAACCGCCACGAGACTAGGGCTGCTTCTGCATTTTTTTGCTTGAAGCAGCCACGAGTTTGGGGCCGCTTCAGACTTATCTGCTGAAAAACGTCACACACTTGGGGCGGCTTCTTTGCATTTTGTCCCCCTTATCCGGAAATCCAGCCGACCAATAACAGCCGTCGGTCGTCGGATCGCACGGACCCCACTTATCCACGGCTTTGCAAAGAAACCGCCCCATAATCGTGGCTGCTTCCAGCAGGATACAAATTCTATAAAAACCCACCCAATCTCACCCATTCTCCCCACATTTCTCACACAAAACACTCCTCAAACTTTCATTCTCTATCTCTCCGAATTTGGAACAAGTAAGTTCCATTGTTTTTTTTTGTTTTGGTTGTATTGTTTATTAGTGCTTAATTTTTATGTTAATTATAGTCATTATTTTTAGTGTTTTAATTGTTTATTAAGTTGTATTTAACTCTTCTACCTTCCATTACTTCTTCTAACTTTTTTCTAAGTTTATCATTATTCCTCCCAATATATGGTATTGTTGTTATAATGTTATGCAATTTTTTTACATTTATAATGCCCACTAACCCCATTTAAATTCATAATTAAATTTACCAATTTTTATATGAGTTACAAAATCACCAATTTTGGTGGTTTTATGCCTTAATTAATTATTCTAGTTGTTATAATGTTAAGCATTTTTTTTACATTTATAATGCCCACTAACCCCATTTAAATTCATAATTAAATTTACCAATTTTTTATGAGTTACAAAATCACCAATTTTGGTGGTTTTATGCCTTAATTAATTATGCTATTGTTGTTAAAATGTTATGCAATTTTTTTACATTTATAATGCCCACTAACCCCATTTAAATTCGTAATTAAATTTACCAATTTTTTTATGAGTTACAAAATCACCAATTTTGGTGGTTTTATGCCTTAATTAATTATGATATTGTTGTTATAATGTTATGTAATTTTTTTTACATTTATAATGCCCACTAACCCCATTTAAATTCGTAATTAAATTTACCAATTTTTTTATGAGTTACAAAATCACCAATTTTGGTGGTTTTATGCCTTAATTAATTATGCTATTGTTGTTATAATGTTATGCATTTGTTTTTACATTTATAATGACCACTAACCCCATTTAAATTCGTAATTAAATTTACCAATTTTTTTATGAGTTACAAAATCACCAATCTTGGTGGTTTTATGCCTTAATTAATTATGCTGTTGTTGTTATAATGTTATGCATTTGTTTTTACATTTATAATGCCCACTAACCCCATTTAATTTCGTAATTAAATTTACCAATTTTTTTATGAGTTACAAAATCACCAATTTTGGTGGTTTTATGCCTTAATTAATTATGCTACCGTTGTTATAATGTTATGCATTTTTTTTTACATTTATAATGCCCACTAACCCCATTTAAATTCGTAATTAAATTTACCAATTTTTTTAGGAGTTACAAAATCACCAATTTTGGTGGTTTTATGCCTTAATTAATTATGCTAGTGTTGTTATAATGTTATGCAATTTTTTTACATTTATAATGCCCACTAACCCCATTTAAATTCGTAATTAAATTTACCAATTTTTTTATGAGTTACAAAATCACCAATTTTGGTGGTTTTATGCCTTAATTAATTATGCTGTTGTTGTTATAATGTTATGCAATTTTTTTTACATTTATAATGCCCACTAACCCCATTTAAATTCGTAATTAATTTACCAATTTTTTTATGAGTTACAAAATCACCAATTTTGGTGGTTTTATGCCTTAATTAATTATGCTATTGTTGTTATAATGTTATGCATTTTTTTTACATTTATAATACCCACTAACCCCATTTAAATTCGTAATTAAATTTACCAATTTTTTTGTGAGTTACAAAATCACCAATTTTGGTGGTTTTATGCCTTAATTAATTATGCTATTGTTGTTATAATGTTATGCATTTTTTTTACATTTATAATGCCCACTAACCCCATTTAAATTCGTAATTAAATTTACCAATTTTTTATGAGTTACAAAATCACCAATTTTGGTGGTTTTATGCCTTAATTAATTATGCTGTTGTTGTTATAATGTTATGCAATTTTTTTTACATTTATAACGCCCACTAACCCCATTTAAATTTGTAATTAAATTTACCAATTTTTTTATGAGTTACAAAATCACCAATTTTGGTGGTTTTATGCCTTAATTAATTATGCTATTGTTGTTATAATGTTATGCATTTTTTTACATTTATAATGCCTACTAACCCCATTTAAATTCGTACTTAAATTTACCAATTTTTTATGAGTTACAAAATCACCAATTTTGGTGGTTTTATGCCTTAATTAATTATGCTATTGTTGTTATAATGTAAAGCAATTTTTTTACATTTATAATGCCCACTAACCCCATTTAAATTCGTAATTAAATTTACCAATTTTTTTATGAGTTACAAAATCACCAATTTTGGTGGTTTTATGCCTTAATTAATTATGCTATTGTTGTTATAATGTTATGCAATTTTTTTTTACATTTATAATGCCCACTAACCCCATTTAAATTCGTAATTAAATTTACCAATCTTTTATGAGTTACAAAATCACCAATTTTGGTGGTTTTATTCCTTAATTAATTATGCTATTGTTGTTATAATGTTATGCAATTTTTTTTTACATTTATAATGCCCACTAACCCCATTTAAATTCGTAATTAAATTTACCAATTTTTTTATGAGTCGCAAAATCACCAATTTTGGTGGTTTTATGCCTTAATTAATTATGCTATTGTTGTTGTAATGTTAAGCAATTTTTTTTACATTTATAATGCCCACTAACCCCATTTAAATTCATAATTATACCAATTTTTTTATGAGTTGCAAAATCACCAATTTTGGTGATTTTATGCCTTAATTAATTATGCTATTGTTGTTGTAATGTTAAGCAATTTTTTTTCACAATTCAGGTCTTTGATTGTGCCCTAATCCGTACACGCTATTGAAGGTTTGTTACTCTTACTTATTTGAAAAACAATGAGATGTGAACGGTTAATTTAATTACAACTAAGGTCTTTGAATTCCTTAAACATTTATAGTACTATTTACCACTTGTTATCTTTATTAATTTTCTATGTCCTATTGTTTATGTAGATGGCCCAGCAATTCCAGCGTCAACCAGCAGAGGTGGGACCCGAGGAGGTTGAACTATTCACGTACCAGTCCACTCATATATCTGCAGCACTTTTCTCAGATGACCCGGTACAGTGATAAGACGTTAATCTTTATTACATTGCATTCATTACATATTTTCCATCATAACATTTAATTTTGTGCCCATGCTATGTAGGCAATGCGTAACCCAAAATACGTCAACAGGAAGTTGCGCTCTCGCAACCTGGAAGTTGAGCTTCCGCACCATGCCCTTCGCGAGTACATCAGCAAGGCTGGTTGTATGGGACCTGCATTCTATAGAATCAAGGGGGACCAGGCGATCGTCAGCGCACTCGTTGAAAGGTGGAGGCCTGAGACCCACACCTTCATGTTGCCTTTTGGTGAGGCAACGATTACTCTGGAAGATGTGCATCACATACTTGGGCTGAAGGTGGAAGGAGACGCTGTTGTGATTCGTATGAATCAGGATGTGGGAGATTTGTGTGAAGAACTGTTGGGTCAAAGACCGGGACCCGAATCAACTAGAGGTTACAAAGTGTCATTGCTTTGGTTGCAGGAAAAATTTGCGATAAAAAATGAGGAAGAAAGTGCATTTAATCGAAAACCAGATATCATCCACCAGCGTCATGCAAGAGCATGGATCATGCGGATGATTGGTGGAATGTTACTACCCAGTTATGACAGTCGCATCATTGACTGTGGCTATTTAGAATTACTGAGAGAGTTTTCTGAGTGTGGGCAATACAGTTGGGCTTCAGCAGTTTTAGCTCACACCTACCGTGGCTTGTGCAATGCCACCCAGTTTGAGTCAACCGGCTATACTGGCAGCCACGAATTGATTACATGTGGGCGTATGCCAGACTCCCGGCTTTTTTTAGAGTTCCAAGAGAGTATGTTGGAACAAATGGCATCATCGGTTACTAGTAAGTCTGAAGAATAATATATCAAATTATATTTAATAATTGCAATGCGCCTTTTATAATTATGTTCGAATAACGTCTTTATTTGTTCACTTGTAGTTGGGATAATCCAAGGGTGAAGAAAATTAAGTTACCGGACGCTCGTGCCATCCTTGATTCTATCCCGGTTCCACCTACTGTAGATCGCGTAAGTACTATTATGTTATGAAAAAAACATACACATTATTATTTCCTGCTAACCATGCGCATTGAATTTGTAATATGATTTAATTTTTCAGTGGGTCTGGCAACCGTATGGTGATGCCCCACTTGACACAACTGCTGTAGTTGTGCCATTGATCCTTAACAATATAATTGAGGGGCATCAACCGGATCGCGTTATGAGATAGTTTGGACGTGATCAACCCATACCAGCATTGCCACTGGATTGTGATAAGTTGCACAATAAAAAACGAACCGGCCGAGTGGACGCGGACTGGGGCAATATCAACGCAAGATACATCGAGCTATGGTATTAGCTTATCCCTCGTGCCTCCCTCTCCATGCTATAAAAGCATCTCCCCCATTTTTCTCATTACATAAACTCAACTATCAACAGAGATCTCTCTAGAAACTCTCGATTGTAACAACTATCTCTGGTCCTATTGAGAATGGACACCCTTCCATCACAGATTCTTTTACATTATGAACCATTCTACACAGCAGATGGTTTTTGCATGGTACCTACGAGTGAAAGTAGAACGATGGAGTTTGATCTCCCAAATCTACCAAATACCATGTCGTTTGATCAACTCAAATCGATCATCCAAGACGAGCTCTTCGATGGCTTCCAATGTTATCGTGTTACTCTCATTATCTACAGGAGGATGATGTACACTTATCGGATGACGTTCTGGTGCAAAATGCCTATCCGCGACGACCGTGATGTGCACAACATGTTTGCGGTTCATTCTGGAGCATCTTTCATTGATCTTATGATCGAATATGAACCAGACGAGAATGATGATTATTAAGCTATTTGGTGACGGTATTGGTTTTATTAAAGTGTTTCATTTTCATACAAGAATGACAAGATGACGGATGTCGTTGGACTAGAATGTAATTTATTATAACACTGGAGTAGGATGCTCTAATTATGCAATAAATGTAATGTGCTACTTTGCGCTTACAGTTTGCAATAAATATAACACCGGCCAAACTACTACTGCATGGGGTGTACGATAAGTATTAATCGAAGTTTAGTTAATTTATAATAAAAGATTAACTCTGTTGAAACAATGAAACAAAGTAGAAAAGTAACAAACTTTTATTGAAACACATTGGAACATACTTTGACATTACAATAAACATTTTTTTAGGTGCTTGCTTAAGGCACGACCTGACAGTGCAGGAGCAACATAATAAGTAAAACTATTATTAAAAACGATCAATACTTAATGAAAAGAGTTGCGATTGTAGTCGGTAGAACCCTGAAGCCATTTTTGTTCTACGTGCCTTATCAATTTGGTAGTGTCACCAGTATCATCTGAAGATGTACTTGAGTGTGGGTCCGATGAGGATTCTTCATTGGCAATGGATTCATAAGGCGCTGCATCTCCAAACACATCCGAGGCAACCACAAAATCGGTAAGAGCATGTGTGCCCTCAGACAGATTAGCCGCCGAAGAATCACTGCTAATGAGAATAATCTCAGGAATATTATCCCTCGTTTTTGAATCTGCATCAGACATTAAAGCTCTTCCTTCATACTAGCTGGTGCGGGAATATCAATTTTTTGTATCTGGTATGGAGGATTTGTTGCAAGAATTTTTAGTGGATGGGGCTTTCGATGCGCAAGTTTTTGTTGTGGAACAAACCTGTTTGCCCTTGTTTGTCTTTGATGCCTTGATCGGGACTTCCTTTTTGGGAGCCATGGTGTTTTGTTAAGTGAGATATACTGATTCTCTTCGGTGGAGTTGAAAGAGTTTCAAAATAATGAGCGTGGAACAATGAGTTGAAGAACCAAATACAACCTTATATACTATCTGAGGCAACGGCTACCTCTGAGTGCATTGATGTCTACATTGTTTAACCTATCTGCATATACTTTTTTCCACTATAACTGTTCAACGGTAACCATGGCTCATAAACCAAGAACTGATATGTACTTTATCTTTACTTTATGTTTATCACAATAGGACGATGTACCCTGTATCAATCCATGTGAACCATGTAACTTCAACGACAGAGTATGGAGGGCGGTTTTTACCTGGTCTGGGTTGGGCCATCATCGATGCAGACATTCAACATCCAAGGAGCATTAACCATCTAAAACCATTGTTAAACCACATCGTGCGAACACATTTCGGGAACAATGAATTGCATGTCTATTCCATTGTCTACCTTAGAATGGACAACGATTCGTATAACTTCTCGATTGCAAACGTACAAACTGATGCTGATGTTCGCCAGATGATTTGGAACTATATTGATCTTCAAGAAATCATGCAAAGATCTAAAATTCTCGTCGATTATACAGAAGACTCAGACCTTGAAGACCCCGCTGTTACACGAAGGAGGGCACAGGCAATTAGAGGAAGACACTGTACTTGAGTTTTACCAAATCAACGTATTTGATTGTTAAGTGGACAGAGCTATAATTTAAAAAAAGCTTTAATTAAAAATCTACCAAAATTTCCGCGAATTACGCACAGCCACTCCTTTTTTGAAATGACTCTGCATAATGATCTTGAATTCAAATCTCTGCCCCACATGGTACACTTTATGACTCAGCATCCTGTCTTTTAGTGGACAGAACTTTAATTAAAAATCTGCCAAAATGTCCACGAATTACTCACAGCCACTCCTTTTTTGAATGAGTCTGCAGAGTTATCCTTGAATTCAAATCTCTGCCCCACATGGTACACTTTATGACTCAGCATCATGTCTTGTAGTGGACAGAGCTTTAATTAAAAATCTGCCAAAATGTCCACGAATTACTCACAACCACTCCTTTTTTAAATGACTCTGCATAGTGCTCTTGAATTCAAATCTCCAAACCACATGGTACACTTTATGAATTCAGCATCCTGTCTTGTAGTGGACAGAGCTTTAATTAAAAATCTACCAAAATGTCCGCGAATTACTCACAACCACTCCTTTTTTGAAATGACTCTGCATAGTGCTCTTGAATTCAAATCTCTGCCCCACATGGTACACTTTATGACTCAACATCCTGTCTTCTAGTGGACAGAGCTTTAATTAAAAATCTGCCAAAATGTCCACGAATTACTCACAGCCACTCCTTTTTTGAATGAGTCTGCAGAGTTATCCTTGAATTCTCAGCATCCTGTCTTGTAGTGGACAGAGCTTTAATTAAAAATCTGCCAAAATGTCCACGAATTACTCACAGCCACTCCTTTTTTGAAATAACTCTGCATAGTGCTCTTGAATTCAAATCTCCCCCACATGGTACACTTTATGACTCAGCATCCTGTCTTCTAGTGGACAGAGCTTTAAAAAAATCTGCCAAAATGTCCACGAATTACTCACAGCCACTCCTTTTTTGAATGAGTCTGCAGAGTTATCCTTGAATTCAAATCTCTGCCCCACATGGTACACTTTATGACTCAGCATCCTGTCTTCTAGTGGACAGAGCTTTAATTATAAAACCTGCCAAAATGTCCACGAATTACTCACATCCACTCCTTTTTTGAATGAGTCTGCAGAGTTATCCTTGAATTCAAATCTGTGCCCCACATGGTACACTTTATGACTCGTTTTTTGTTTATTATATATAGAAGTAGTTGTGGCAAACTTCAATTGCACCACTTCTCAGCATTCAACTCTCTCTTCCTCCCTCTCAATCTGATCTATCACTCTCTTAAATATCCACATTATCAAGCTCATACAACTGCCTAATTTCTTTCAATCAGTCCACAAACATATGGCGTATCCTTGTCTAATTTTCGTTAATGCTGAGCTATCCTACAATCAACATGGTAGCCTCTATTTCTCTTGGAGCCAAGAAACTAAGACCTTCCACCTTCGGGTGACTGATAATTTCACCTTCGAAATGCTGAAGCAATCTGTCACGGAGGCCATTCGTCAACTAGGTTGCGGATACGATGTAGGAAGGATGACTTATCGAAATTTGTTTTCAAGGGAACCAATGGTGTACTCTGCACTTCAATTGAACACTGATGGAGATATTCAAGCAATGATTGACAACTACAAGTGTAGTTGGGACCTCTCCCAGAGCATGGAGATTCATGTGGAGATGGATGGTGATGATGATGAAGATGATGACCTGTACGAGCCCAGGGATGATGATGATCTATCATCAGATGATGAGGTCGAACTAATACCAGAAGAATTTCTTCATCAACCAGATGTTGATGAAGGCACTAGTCAAGAAGGCCCGAATGTGCCGTTCTATCATCACGTGGATTGGAATGCTATCAACGCATTGAGTACTGATGTTGAACGACGAGGTGTTCCACAATGGCAGTCTGGAGGAAATTTTGAAGTCCAACAAGAGTTCGATGACAAGGAGAGTCTGGTTAGTGCTGTTAAAGACTTTCACATTAGAAATAATCTTGATTTTCGTGTTGTAAGGAGCTCGAGTACAGCGTATGCTGTCCAATGTGCAAGTGGAGAAGAATGTAGGTTTTATATAAGGGGAGTGTTGTTGTCCGGTGAGACAGAATGGAAGATAACAAGACAGAGGCCACACTCCTGCACTCCTCAAACCGACGGACAAGATCACCGACAAATGAATTATCATTTCATTGTGGAGGCCATTCTACCCCATATCAGCCGTAACCCGGGCATGAGTGTTCTAGATGTAATAGAACAAGTTCGTGGCCAGTACAACAGGACCGTTTCATACAGAAAAGCTTGGCTGGCGAGGTGTGAAGCAATAGGAAAGATGTACGGGGATTGGGTTGAATCATATGCCCAACTACCAAGGTTGTTATGGCAATAAAACATAAAATACCTGGATCGGTTGTTAATCTGAAATCAGTTCCAGGTTATGAAGATGAGACTCAAACAACGCAAGTCAAATTCTTCCAACGATGCTTCTGGGCGTTCGGACCATGCATCTCAGCATTCAAGCACTTCAAACCCATGATGCAGATAGATGGTACACATCTATATGGTAAGTTCAAAGGTAAGCTTTTGATAGCGGCAGCACAAGATGGAAACAACAAAATTATACCTGTTGCATTCGCTATAGTTGAGTCTGAAGATTTGGATTCTTGGAAGTACTTCCTCGACAAGGTAAGGTTGCATGTCATCGGTCAAAGGAACGATGTGTCAATAATTACAGATCGTGCACCTGCTATAATAAGCATCGTGGAGTCAGACAATTTATGGAGACCCCCAATGGCTCACCATTTCTACTGCATAAGACATATTGCATCGAATTTTAACTCAAGGTTCAAAAACAAAGGTTGAAGAAGTATCTGATCAACACAGGTATCTTAATTACTTCAATAATTAATTGAATAATGTAACATTGACTATTAAATTGAGTATTTTCAATGTTTAACATTGACTTATTATCATGTATTTAGCGTACGAATTTAGAAGGCATCATGTCCAGAGAAGATATAATCACCTTCTATCCCAGAATACCGACATTGAGCGATTCTTCAATGACCTACCATTTGAGAAGTGGTCTAGGGCATATGATGAAGGAAGGAGGTGGGGCCACATGACAACCAATCTGGTCGAATGCATCAATGGAGTGCTAAAGAGTGTCCGTACTCTACCCATCACCGCCATTGTTACCAGCACACTGTACAAGTTGGTAACATATTTTAACGACAACCTTGACACATACTACGGCCAGCAAATAGCGGGTTCCACATTGTATACAGATCTTGCGACTTCCAAGATTGAAGAAAACCGTAGACTGTCTAACAGTCACAATGTTACCCGCTACAATGAGATCGACCCAGTGTACGAGGTTGAAGATTTTGGCTCAGTGGCTATGAGGAGGAACCGAGGGAAGTACAAGGTCGACTTCGATGATATGAGCTGTGAGTGTGGGGAGTGGCAAGCGTTCAAATACCCATGCTCTCATGTCATGGCCGTGTGTTGCAGAACCGGTTGTTGGGAGAATTACGTGCACCCGGTGTACAAGCTGGATACAATGATCGAGGCATATGGCGGTATCCTTTTACACCGCTGGGTAATGAAGAAAACTGGCCAGCATATACAGGGGTTAAGGTGGTACCACAACCGATGCCATTCGGACTGTCAGGGGAAGACCTAGGTATTCTAGGCTTCAAAATGAAATGGATGAAAATGAAACAAGTACAGAACATAGATGTTGTCGACATTGTTTACAAACAGGTCATAATAGGAGGAACTGCCCTAACAGAGGGTATAATTGATTGTGGTTTTCAGATGTTAGATATGCTCCTGCATAGACAGGTAGTACCTTTAGCAAGCACACAAAAAAATGTAATTTTTTCTAAATAGCAATGAAGTGTGTTTTATGTTGAGTGTATAATATAAATGTGCTCTCTTATTTTAAGAATTACGTACAATCTATACAATGTTTGGGTTACATCGGCTATAGCAAAGGCATAATTTGACTGTTGTTTTACAATTAATTAACGAACATGTGACAAAAATTGAAAAAAACGCTAGCTCAAATGACCAACCCAATGAAGTCGTCTTAATGCCGTAAGAAGTTATAATGGCTGTAAATGCATCATAGGACTTACAAAACTGGTTAATTACATAAAATATGACATTACCCGAAAAGTTCAAAACTGAGAAAACATTAACTCTGGTGCCATTTATATGAAGTCAAGTGGGTCCCGTATGGTCCTAAAACTCCAGAGAAATGATTTATATCCGTAGTATAACTGTTCAACTATCGTCGTACAAAAATTGGTCAAGTTCTGGAACCGTTAAAGCATAGCACGAATGATTCAAAAGTTGGAAAAAAAAAATTTACTGGACTACATTGTAAAGAAGCCGCCCCAAGTGTGTGGCGTTTTTCAGCAGATAAGTCTAAAGCCGCCCCAAACTCGTGGCTGCTTCAAGCAAAAAAATACAGAAGCAGCCGTAGTCTCGTGGCGGTTTCTGGCAAGCTGCCACAATGCCGTGGCTGCTTCTTTGCATGGTGTTGGTACACCCGCGTAATTTTTTTCAAAAACGACCACCGCATGTAATTTTTTTTTAATTTGGTATTTTTATGAAAATTTTGGGGAAGGACAGTTGGGCATTGTAGATAACCACCATCCACATCCTTCAATACCTCATCGGAAGACAACTTGAGCATTGTGCTGCCTCGTGAGAAAGGAAAACACCTTCTAAATGATAACCAACATCACAGATCGTACAAGAATGAAGTAGGAAGGTATTCAATATAAGGCGTCATATTAATTTAAATGTAATTATCAACTTGTCATGGGTATTTCTTTCGAACGAGTTTATGCTTCTATACACAACAGTATTAGGTTTGATTTTTCTATATTTTAGTATGGCAATCAGATTGAATTCTAGTGATGAAAGCAAATGATGTAAGGATTCAGCTGAAATAATGTGAAGTAAGGGGAAAAGAAGAGCTAAAACTGAAGTAGTAGGGATCTCACTTCTCTCTCAAGACAACAAATGAAAGGAATAACTGCAAGTATATTGATGTGAGCGTACCCTTTTACATGGTCCAAGGCCCCTATTTATAGGTGTGGAGCTTTACTGTTTTCTATACAATTTATGGGGCCCACCTTTCTAGATTTTCTATAACTTATAAGACTACTTATGCTTGCTGACTTATTTTATTTACATTCGTCCGGTCATCTAAATAATAACGGATTTCCCTAACTAGAACTTCCGGTAAGGACATCTTCTTAATCTCTATCGGTATGAAAGTAATTTCAATGCGTCCAGTCGTCTCTTATGTATCTTCTACCGGTAGTTGGCTTCCTTGTCTTGTCTTGTCTTGTCTTGGTAAATGGCTTTCTTGTGACTCCCGGTAACGTTCCACTTCATCACTCCCACAAGATCTTTCCCTAGTTATAAGGGAAGATCTTCTTAAATTGTGGGTTTTTGTTTTTGTCTTTTGCTGTTGCGTTCCGTCCTTCCTAGTCCCACAAGACCTTTCCTTTTGAAAGAATTTTAAAGGGAAAGTTCTTTCGACTTCCTTATCTGTGGTCGCCCGGTGACCCTTCTTTTACTAGCCGTTCTGCCTCCTCGTCTTCTGAAGCTATACCCTAGTCTGACACGCCTGCAGTGTGATGATTGTTTTTCTGGAGCACGCCTCCGTTCGCCTTATTTAAAGCCATCCACGACGTCCCTCATTCCCTCCTGCTTTCTTACTTTTGGATTTGTGCTTTATGTGGTATGCACTTCTTCCCTAAGATTCCGTTTCAACTTTCATTGCTCGCTTCGCTTCTTCAACATTCCCTTTCATGGATCCTTCGAACCCTGCTACTTCTGTCCCAGCGTTGGCCAACCCAATGGTACTCGTTGATGGGAAGGATTACGTTCAAGAATCCGTCGTGAATCCGATCAGAGACGGAGGTGAAGAGTCTCGTCGTGAGGGTACGGGCTCACGACTCACCACCGCGGACGTGAAGGTGGTGATGAAGGGAATTCAAGTCCCTCTGGGAACGAAAATCTACGTTCCGGCGCCGACGGTGCACCCTTTCGACCACTTTGGGCTGGGGTTTGTAGTGTATCAAGAACATTTCAACCGTGGACCATGTCTTCCTCTGCACCCCTTCGTTCTCGGATTTTTGTCGCACCACCGGTGTACACTCGCCCACCTGAATCCTAATGCCCTGGGATGTCTGCACGCTTTCTTGTCCGTTTACGCTGACGGCGAAATTACCTCGGACGCCCGGGAGTTCGTGAACTTTTTCATGACCAGAGTAAACTCTACCGCCACCGAGGAGGATATATCAATTCTAGCGACGTTCGATTATACTTTATTTAAACATGTGAATTTGGATGGCAGTTGGTCTTCCAATTGGTTTGTCATTTACCCACCGCCCGGTAGGTTTGTCAGGGTTGCCTATATCAGAGACATAGTAAAAGGGTAACTAGTCGCTCCGATGCCTCCCCCGGAAGAGATAACTGAGGTATGTGATGTCCTCAAGAGGTTGAGTTTGTCGAGGCTGCACCCAATCACCCACTACTTGACTGTAAAGAGTCTGGCCGGGACCCGAAACAACATTGGCCGTACGTTCCTTTTTGTACTTTCTTTCCCACTTTATGCTTTATTGTCCCGGTTGTTGACCTTTGTTTGTTGTAGACTTTACACTTTCGGGAGATAAATTATCTCTTCGGTACAACTGGGAACTCGTCAACTACCGGTCTATTGACGAGAAAAAGGCTGCGTCATCCGCTCCTTCCAACGGTAAAGCTCGAAGTCCCACTGGTACTAAAAGGAAAGCTCCCGAGGGGCACAAGAAGTTAGACAGGCAAAAATTCAAGTTGGTGAAAAGGGGAGAAACTGTTACCGGTACCGTTGCTAATCCCACCGGTCCCCTTGCTATCATTTCCACCAAAACAAGTATTCTTCCTGTGTCTACCCCTGTCTGTAGCCCGAGTGGGGCCAAAAAAGGTGTGGATTCAACTCCCATATCGCTCCTCTTCCCTGATCTACATAGCTATTTTTGTGTAGAAGAAGGGGTAACTCAAAATACAGATTCCATTTTTTCACCGGTATTTCCTTTTACGGTCTTCTTTTTTTTCTCTTAAGTTGCTTGTTTTTATTAATTTCTTACCACTCTCTTTTCTTTTATAGTTGTTTCTACCGTTCTTCAAGATCCAGAGCCGGAACGGACTCGGCGTCCTACGGGAGGCATCTCCATAGTTGAAGGTGGCGTCCAGGAGAGGAGGAGCGGTCCTAAAGTCCCCCTCGGAAAGGGCAAAGGCGTGGCAGAAGAAGGCACGGAAGAGAGCTCTTCTTCTGAGTCTTCCGGTAACCCTATCGACTTAGCCCCAAGGCCAGAAGCTGGGTCTTCTGCTTTATCTAGTCTGTTTTCCTCGGAACAAAGGAGCAAGCATGATCAAGACAAGCCGGGAGGCCACTCTTCTCCTCCCCCCCGATGCGACCCATCATTCTCCGGTCTCTCTGTGAAGGGGGATTGGTGCTATCACCGGGGCAATCCGATACCTCACATTCCACATGTGGAAGGGATAAAATACAAGACCCTGTGGAAGGCTGCGACCAAGCTTGCGAAAGACGACAATGGTATTTTTGCTCCTTCTTCTCATCCTACTCCTTTGAAGGAGAAGCTTCGGATCGGTGAAGGCGGGGCTGACGCTGTCATTCGCCACTCCATATCAGAAAAAGATGCCTTCAATCGACTCTGGCAAGCTTTGATATAGGTTTGATATTTTTCATTCATTCCATTTCAAACTTACTTTTTTGTTCTTACTTTCGTACTTTTGTGTTTTTTTAGGCTGTTGCGATGGCTCAGTGCGTCGAGACCCAGTCTCAGCACTTCACTCAAACCCTCAACTCGACCGTGATGCACGTCGAGAAATATAAAACGAGTTTTATGAAGTAGAACGGGATGCACCAAAAGAAAATGGGATCCGCCCGGCTCGAGAGGATAAAAGCCTTGAGGAAATAGGCGGATATGTACCAAGCGAAGCTTGGGAAAGTCCGGTCCCAATTTGCAAGGGAGAAATCTGCTCTCTAGAAGGATCTCTCCCATGACTTCCGGGAAAAGGTCATCAATGAGGTGCGGGCCCAGGCACAAGCGGAGCTTGAAAGAGTCCAGACCCAGTTTGAGGATGAGAAGGTCGCGCTTCGGGAAGAAATCTGAGAGGAGATGTCTGTGGCCCAAGAGGATGCTATTAACAAAGCGCAAGCTGTATTTGACGACGAGAAGCGAGTCTTCCGGGAGGAAATCACGGAAGCAAAGAAGACTACTGAAGACCTCCGGACGTCGTTCGAGTCAGAGTTGGACAAAAAACATCAAATGCTACAAGAGGCGGAGGTTAATCATAATGATCTTAAGACCGAACTTCACAGGAAAGAAGAGGAGCTGGGTTAGGCGATTCTACGTATCTAAGACCTCGAGGAGAAGCTTAAGATAAGAGAAAGAGCTTACCGGTAAACCTCGTATTTTTTCCTTTTTTGTTACACATTCCTACGATATTTTGCTAATTACTTTTCTCCAATCATGCAGAAAGACCAAGCCCTTCTTTGGAGGCTACTGGTAATTCAGATTTTTGGATAAAAAAGGTTGCTAACCTGAAGGCTTCTATGATTACCTCGGAGTCTGAGAAAGACTGGTACCGCAGCCTTGCTATATCTTATGAGGGCCAACTTGCTAAGTTCAAAGGGATGCAGGTAGAGCTCCAAGAGAAAGACCGGGCTATCTCCAACTTGAAGGAAGTTCTTTCATCCCAATGTCAAAAATTCGCTAGAGAGTGCCAACGGGTCGTATTTGAATTCTTCTCCCGTAAGCTACAGCTTTTGGACGAAGACCTGTACAACAGTCTTGAGTTTGAGGCTCTTGCCCGTGCTACCGGGTACCATGAAGAGCTTGGTAGATTCTCCCGTCCTGCGGGTAATACATGCTTCACCCCGTCCTTCTTGGGATCTGCCAACTTCCAGGTCCCTACCGGTGGAGCCCTTGCTCCGGTCGCTGAAGAGAAAGAAGGTTCCAAGGGGAGTACTTCAACCCTAACCAAGAAGAAATCCAAACAGCCTGCACCATAGAGCTTTAATTTTTGTTATTTTTTGTACCAGTGACTTGGCAAGTATTTTTTGTGATGTGTTTTTGTGAAATCTATCCAGTTCTTTCGGGCGTGTCGGGAGCGACCGTGAAACTAGCAAGCGCTCATGACGTGTCCCCGACGTGTCGTAGACGTATCGTGGACTTAAATGAAACTTTGATAGTTAGGAAAGGACACGAGATAAACTTAAACTGGAAACTCCATTTCGATTGAGAATTTACACACAAGAAATTCACTCAATCTCCCTCGTCCCACACACGGACTCCGGGACAGTTTAAGACTTTATCCCAAAGTCCTCTACGCTCTCCTGATAGTCGGCCTACAGTTCCCCAACCGCTCCCCGACTGTTCAGTCTACCAAATACAAAGTGTTGACACACAACACCAGTCCTAACCAGCTCACTAACTCTCCAGACCTTACACTCTTAAGTCCGATCCACACTAGCCCCGATAAACTTTATCTTTTTCTCTCTTGTACAGGCTTGCTTGCATACGAAATAAATGCAAGTATATATATGGTTAGTTAGGGTGTAACTACCATCCTATAAATCCCTAGACTCTAGAAGTCGACTACAACTTCTATTATTCACATAACAACCACACTAGACTTGTAGAAAGTCTTCAACTTGATCTGAAGGCGTTTGGACTACGTGTCACCTTACGGTTGGTCACGTCGACGACAACCTTCTCGATTGGTCAAGCACCACTTGTGTGCCCCACTTGCCTGATTCTGTCTAGCTCATTAAATGCTCATTAATGCTCCTTTAGTCTTCATTACGGCTATGCAATTGTTCTGATAAGTAGCCCTTTACTTATCTTGCCCATTTGCACATTAATGAGTTGTGTTCTTGTCGTGTGCTAGTTGATTATGTGGGTGTATGAGTCTGTCTGAATATGTCGATCCTCTTGCAGTCTTTTGTCTTTGATTTTCTTCTTAAGCATGAGAGATATCTTCGTGCGGTGCCTGACTTGTTGTATGTGCTAGAAGTTCTAGCGCGAGCTCTCCCAGACAGGTGCCCGACCAGTTGGGCACATGTCGTGAATCGAGTGCGCTTGCAACCTTGCGTGCTAAGCCACTCTTTTGCCTATCTATCTGAATCATAAAGCTTGACAAACATATTAGATAGACAATACAAGGTTTGCTATCATCAAAACTAAAGGATCTTGACTTAACAATTTCCCCCTTTTTGATGATGACAACCTATACAAAATTATATATACTTGGCAATTTAAAGTTTTAAGAGATTCCCCCTAAGAAGGATTCCCCCTGAGTTTGTTAAAGGTTGAAAGATTTAACTTGAGCAAACAAAAGATAAAAGATGACAACTTTTATTTATACTTTAACCATAGGTAGAAAGTTCTTCACTAAGATATTACATGACACAAGGAAAACAGTCATACTATCACAAGTACATATCTTTTTTCCCCCTTTGCCATACAGCAAAAATAGGGAGCAACTACACGATCGACTTAAGATATTGTAAAGGCCATAACATTCCATAGAGTACAAACTACAAGTATTATCGAGAAAATCTAGATAGAGTGGCGTGTCTGGAGATCCCATTCAATATCATCTAGGCCAAAGGGTTCATCCTCTGAAAAGGATATTTTTATCCAAGGTTTCTTAGCTGTAGTGGATTCGATCAAGGGTGATTCGGCTGTGGTGGAAAGGTTTGACTCCTCAAAATCGACTGTGAACTCCATGCAGTGAGGAGTTCAGTATGAGAGGGAGCGACACTTGAGGTTCTAGACCAAGCTGTGAATGAGTCGGAGTTGGGTTGGACATAGCTTTGAGCGACGTATTTCTTTGGATGTTTTGTCAACATGAGTTTACGAATGGTGGAATGAATGGTTTTCTCATTTGAGTTGTAGGAGCTTTGTGGAGTTTGTGCCATTTTGTGAGAAGTGAAATGATGATCGTGAGTGATGAGTGAACTGAGCAAGTATTTGTAGACAGTTGAGTATATGCTCGGCGACTGCTCTGAGTGGTAATAAATGAGGTGCTACGTCTTGTGGCTATGTTTGTAGGCCTTTTAGGCGTCAAGTTAGGAGATATGATTAGTGGAATGGATGGGATTAAATATCTCAGATCATTTTGCAATTTTTAATCAAGGAAGAAGCAACCAATACAATAAATTATTTCGTAACCAATGATAATCATTCAAGTCAACAAGAAACAGTTGCATTTTCATTC
This sequence comes from Limonium bicolor, assembly GCA_023374045.1. NCBI lineage: Eukaryota > Viridiplantae > Streptophyta > Magnoliopsida > Caryophyllales > Plumbaginaceae > Limonium > Limonium bicolor. The sequence goes on from CM041777.1 coordinate 452,021,612, forward strand.
ATATCAAAAGTTTTACTCAGAAAGAGATAGTCAATGTCGAAAAAAATATAATGGAAAAATAAAAAACTAATCTTAAAGCTAGCTCTCACGGTTATCACTCATGACTCTAAGAGATAAAGAACACTCAGGCTATGTGCGAATCTATAAAGTCTATTGCTCCTTGAACCGTGTGATGAACACTTGGTTCAGTGGAGATGGCCTGCACAGCAGTGAGAGTAACTCTCACCCTCTTTAGAACCTCCATAGTTGAAGTATCCAGACTGGTCCCCGACCTGTCGTGGTTCGGTGAGAGACTTCTCTTCCTCTTCAGGGCAGATGTCCTGGCCAGTGGTCTGGGCTCTGACCTTGAGTCTTCACTCTTGGTTGGCTTCTGAGTGACCACGAGCTTGTCCCCCTTAGTCTTTATCCCCATTTTGGACAACATCTCTGAACAGGTGCTGTCCTGAGCGGTGCGCGAGCATTCGTGGAACCCGTCGGTGTCCACTCCAAATTCTTCTAGATCCTTGGTCACCACTCCTCCGTGCACCAGACCTTGGTTCACGTGTTGACTCTCCTCTATTGTAAGCAGGATCATTGAGGGAGATCGATCTTTCCTTGGTCTTCAACGCGTATAGTAGTCTAACATCCCTGGCGTTGACTATGTGAGTGCGCTGATTTCTCGGGGTGATGTTGTAGGTGAGGATATAAAGAGTACCCTGTCGAGGTTGGACATCTCTATAACGTTGAAGTTCTTCATCGTGGCCCCTTTGTTGAGTAGCTGGACCATTTTTCCTCCTTGGTGTCCCAAGTCATTCTAGGTGGTTTCTTTTGGAACCACCAATCCTTCTGGTTCCAAACCAAAAGTCTTGCAGATCCAAGACTTGGTGATGTTGATTGTGACGCCTTGGACCGTGGAGATGAGGTAGTCGTCATCATCATCGCTCTGGAGCGGTCCAAGATGTCTCATGTGCTCCTTGAGCTGCTCAGTGTAGACATCGATGGGCTCCTGAAAGAATTCAACCCATCCTTGAAGCTTTAGTAGCTCCTGGATCTTTCCAAGACCATCTTCTCCATCCAGTCCAATGTCTTGGGTAAGACGGGACAGGACTTGTCGTTGACGTTTCCTGCTTTTATTAGTGCCGGCTCTAACTCTTTGAGCTTCTTGAGACGTTTTAGGGACTGTAGAGGCGCAGGCCTTGCAACAGCCTTTTTGGCTTGGAAGAACTCCTCGAGCTTCTGACCATGTGGTGACAGCACCATCTGTTGCTTCCCTTTTCTCCCTTTTCTGCTTTCTTTCGCTGCTCAGCCATTGGTAAACGACGTGACTCTGTGTCGCTATCGCCTCATGACTGGATTGTTGAGGTGTCGACGACCGGTCGTCGACTGGTATTGCAGTCTGAGTGACTGGTACTGGCAGTCTGAGCGACTGGTTCCTCCGCTTCCTCCTCAGAATTTTTGGGCTGTCCCATACCTTCTTCGTGACCCCTTCTTCTGCTGTAATCTCCTTCTGTGACTTTTCATCACTTTTGCCTTCCTCCTCATCTATCCGTCGAACGACGGCCTCGACGACTGCTGAGGGAGTGGCTTCCTCTTCGTCGATGAAGTGCAAACTTGCGAGTTGCTCCTTCAGGTGTAGAGTGGGATTTTTGTGGAGTTTCTTGATGGATTTTGGCACGTTTTGAGGCACGAGTTGCGCGAGTTCGCCACTCGTTGTAGCATAGAAAATTTTGGTTTTTGGGATCTTTGGCTTTGGAGTGTTTGGTAGCAATTTTAGGTGATGGAACGGAAGAAGACATTGTTGGTTTTTCTGTGGAGGTATGAGTTGGAAGGATTTTTGGTTTGAGGATTTCGGTTTTGAATGAGATGATGAATTTTGGGTAAATGGAAGCTTATATAGGTTACCTCTTCTGGAGTAGGTCGCCTTCATCTATGACCCTATGTACAGTGATCCCTCTTTCCTTTGACAGTCAGGGGCGGCATGTCTGAGAGATTCTGTCAGTAGTATGTCGGCCACTTGTGCTGATGGAGCTTCTTTGACGACGACCTTCTTCTTGGATCAAAGTCCAAATTTAGGTGCCATTTTGATCGAGGGATTTGTTTGGAATTTATAAACTTTCCGCTAGAGACGGGGATTTTTACACTTAATCTCACGAAGTGTTGTGTAAGAGAGAAGAGAAATTACTTTGAATGCACTTAGAGATTAGAGAGAGTGAAGGCAATAGTGTGACAAGAGCAAACTACTCCCGTCGCCCTTTTATAGATATCGAGTACGTCTGTGACCGTTCCTCGTCCTTCGCTGACATGTCCCAATGGTACTATTCATAACGGGCAGCGGTCGTGACAGGTTGTCATCGATCGTTGGCATTTTTCCTGTTTCTAATCTTTGGACCTTCTCTAAACTAACCTCACTTTTTGTGGAAATGACATTTCTATTTCAAGTAGTCGTTTGACATAACTTCTATGCACTAAACTGATCGTTGACCTACTGACGACAATATTTAAGTGTTGCTCACATTCGGTGACCGATCATGGGAAACAAAAGACAGTTAATTGTGATAATGAATATCATTCCCAAGATCATGCATAATCTTGTGAATATTCTCTACTTAATGGCTTAGTAAAGATGTCAGCTAGTTGATCTTCAGTAAAATATACTTTAAACCAACCTAATTCCTTTTCACAACAATCTCTAAGAAAGTGATGTCTAATGTCAATATGCTTGGTACGAGAATGATGCATATGATTTTTGGAAATAGGGATGGCACTTGTATTATCACACATAATTGGTAATGTACCTGTTTTGACTAGGGCTGTCCAAAAAATTCCGAAACCGCGGTATCCGACCGAAACCGAAGTGAACCGTACCTGTTTTTAGGTTAACCGTACCGGTTCTTGCGGTATGGTTAACCGAACCGTCTAAATTGACCGGTTTCGGTTTCGGTAACGGTATTGAATTTTCCAGAACGGTTAACCGCTCGGTTAACCATATAAACGACCAAAATTTTCAAATAGTAATGTTCACCTTATATAATGATTAATGTTAGCTATTGGGGGAATATGTACAATATTATATTTTTTATCACATGTGTTTGATTTGTCACTCATGATTTAGGTGAATGATCAATGTTGTACAATAATATTAATGGTATGGGTCATATCAATAATAAAAAAATACATGGCTATAAGGTTAACCGATAAAACCGAACCGAACTAAAGGTTAACCGGTCTAAACGGAATGGTAATGGAATCAGATTTTAGAAAACCGAATTAAACGGTTAACCGAATCCGGTTAACCGATCTAAATGGAATGGTAATGGAATTGGATTTTAGAAAACCGAAGATCCGGTTAACCGAAAGCGGTTAACCGAATAAGTCGGTTAACCTACCATGGGCAGCCCTAGTTTTGACGCCATAATCACCAATTTGTTGTTTAAGCCACAGGAGTTGAGCAAAGCAGCTTGCTGCAGCTATGTATTCAGATTCACCCGTTGAGATTGCAACACTTTGTTGTTTCTTTGATCCCCATGCGATCAAACATGACCCAACAAAGAATGCTGTTCCTGATGTGCTCTTTCTATCAGTGATAGATCCTCCATAATCTGCATATGAAAATCCTATAATGTCACAGTTAGTGAATTTAGGATAAAAGAGACCAAGATTCATGGTTCCTTTTAAGTAACGTATGATTCTTTTCACAACTGTGAGGTGACTTTCTCTTGGATCTGCTTGAAACCTGGCACATACGCAAACACTATACATAATGTCAGGTCTACTAGCAGTTAAATATAGTAGAAAACCAATCATCTCCCTATATGATCGCTGGTCGACCAGTCGGTCACCAGTCATGATGCCCATTTTTGTGCCAACTGCCATTGGTGTGTCAAACGTTTTACACTCCTCAATTCCAAATCTCTTTAGCAAATCCTTTACGTACTTCTCTTGGGATATGATAGTCCCTTCGACATTTTGCTTGACTTGAAGTCCTAGAAAGAACTTCAATTCTCCTATATCACTCATCTCAAATTCCTTTTTCATCAAAGCTTCAAACTTCTTGCAATATTTCTCATCAGAGGCTCCAAAGATTATATCATCAACATATACTTGCACAATTAAGAAATCCCTTTTGTTGTTGTAAACAAACAAGATTTTATCCACCTTTCCTCTCTTGAATTGGTTTTCTAAAAGATAGGAAGATAGACGATCATACCATGATGTTGGAGCTTGTTTGAGCCCATAAAGAGCTTTGTAAAGCTTGAGTACCATGTCCTTTCCTTCTTGTGTCTCAAAGCCTGGAGGTTGTTCAACATACACTTCCTCTTTGACGTACCCATTGAGGAAGACACTTTTGATGTCAAGTTGGAATAGTTTGATTCCTTTGTGTGCAACAAATGCAATTAGTAATCTGATGGACTCCATCCTTGCAACTGGAGCGAAGGTTTCTTGGAAGTCTATCCCTTCTTGTTGACGATATCCTTGAGCTACGAGACGAGCTTTGTTCCTAACGACTTCTCCCATCTCATTCAACTTGTTTCTAAAGACCCATTTGGTGCCAAGTACGCCTTGATGTGAAGGACGTGGCACAAGATGCCAGACTTTGCATCTTTCAAACTGATTTAATTATTCTTGCATTGCATTAATCCAGTCCGAGTCTTGAAGAGTTTCCTTGATGTTCTTGGGCTCGATGGGTGAGACTGTCGTTGAGAAGGCTAGAAGATCTCGAGTGTGTGCCCTTGTTTGAATTCCCTTGGAGATGTCTGATATGATATTCTCCAATGGATGATCTTTGTACAAAGTACGAGATTGATGAATGGTTGATGGTGATAGAGAATCTTCGACATCATTGTTTCCTTCGTCGACCTGTTGTTGACCTGTCGCCGACCTGTCAGGCAAGTTTTCTTCAATCAGTGATTCATCTTTGGGATTATCTATGTGATCCTGATCAGCTAGATCAAATCCAAGTTCTTCATCTTCTTCAGATTTCTTGACCTTGTGAACATCAGCCTCATCAAAGACCACATGCACACTTTCTTCCACCTTCAGTGTCCTTTTGTTGTATACTTTGTATGCCCGGCTCCTTTCAGAGTACCCAAGGAAGATGGCCACATCACTTCTGGCATCAAACTTTCCTAGGGGATTCTTTTCATGATTGTGGACATAACATTTACAACCAAAGATCCTGAAGTGACTTATGTTTGGTTTTCTTCCCTTGATCAACTCATAGGGAGTTTTGTTGAGGATAGGTCGTATGAGCATTCTATTTGTGATGTAGCATGCAGTCGCCACCGCTTCTGCCCAGAAGACCTGAGGAAGATTGCTCCCCAATAACATGGCCCTGCCTACCTCTTGTAGTGTTCTGTTCTTACGCTTAACTACCCCATTCTGTTGGGGTGTTCTTGGTGCTGAATATGTGTGATTGATTCCATGTTGTTTACACATATCCTAGAATTGTTGATTCTCAAACTCTGACCCATGATCAGACCAAAGAGCCTTGATCTTGTGGTTGAGTTTTACTTGGACTTTTCCTGCAAAGACTTGAAATTTCTCAATGACTTCGTCTTTGGAAGTAATAAAGAATGTCCAAACAAATCGTGAGTAATCATCAACAATTACAAACACATACCAAATTCCTCCAAAACTTTTGATTCTCATAGGTCCACATAAGTCCATGTGAAGTAATTCAATTGGCTTGGATGTACTAACTAATTTCTTTGATTTAAAAGAAGTCTTAGTTTGTTTTATTCTAACAAGCATCACAAAGACTGGTCTCAGATACTTTAATCTCAGGGAGACCTCTTACCAACCTTTTCTTGACAAGTTTTCTTAACAATGAAGTGCTAACATGCCCTAATCTTTTGTGCCATAGTGTAGAGTCATCTATTGAAGCAGTCAAGCATGGAAGTTTTGGATTGTCAATATCCTCCGAACTAGTTACATAAACATTTTTCCACCTTTTTCCCTTTAACAACTCTTTGCCATTGTTCTGACTTACTATGCTACAATGTGTAGGATAGAAGTGAACTGAATTACCTTTGTCACATATTTGAGAAACACTAAGCAAGTTGAATTTTAAACAATTGACCAAATTTACACTATCTATGATATAATATGAACTAATACCAACCTTACCTACACCGATGATTTTTCCTTTCCTATTGTCGCCAAAGGAAACGGTTCCTTGGCTTCCTGGTTCGAGTGAGAAGAACTTCTTTTTGTCTCATGTCATGTGTTTAGAGCACCCACTGTTGATGTACCAGCAGGGGTCCATTCCCACTCGATTCTGCACTTAACACACTAGTGGTGTGGGGTTAGGGTCCATAGAAAGGTTGGACCCATTTCCACCATCAACGGCTGTTCTCGGATCATTTTTTACTACCCATTTTAGTCCTATTTTCTTGAGTTGCCAATGCCTCATGAAACACATTTTATAGCAATTGGCTTCATGATGACCAGGTTGTCTGCATAGGTTGTAGACACCTCTACGACTGGTCGCTGACTGATACCCGACTGGTGTTTATTTCTCCATATGGGTGTCCTAGATATAGCTTCTAGCTTCGCATGTTTTTCTTTGACGAACGCTAGTTCTTTTTCTTTTGTACTAAGTGCAACAATCAATTCATCAATTTCAAGTTGTTTTCCCAGTTTCATCTTTTCATGAGCAGAAAGAATTTCACTATAATCAATTTGCAATTTCATGAGTGCTTTCATAAGATTTTCTACTTTATCCTTGTTCGAGTTCTTCTCCAATTTCTCATTTTCCTCCAAAAGTTGCTTATTTTCATTTTCCAAATCCTCAAGTTGATCAACTAATATAAGAGAAAATTTTCTAAGTCCAGGGAGTTCAGCTTTAGAATCCTTTTTAAGTTTAGAGTAGTTTACCTTGTTTTGATCTTCTTCTTTTGACTATGAAGTGTCCTTATCTTGCACCATCAAGCAAACTTATTCAAGGCATAGGTAAGCCTTCTCGTCCTCCGAGGAATCACTATCTGAGGTTTGACTATTGTCGCTGAGCTCCGAGTCTCCCTATGCAGCAACAAATGCTTCTTTCCTTGGCCCTTTGTTGAACGATCGTCGGACAGGTTTCCTGACCTTGTCATTGTCCTCTCGTTATTGTTGAGGACAATCTTTGATGTGATGCCCACACTTTGAGCATCCAAAACACTTATCATTGTTCTTCTTGCAATAATCGTCAATCTCCTTGGGCTCTCTTCCTTTCCTCATGTTGTTTCTTATGAATTTTTGAAAGTACCTCTTAGCGTAGAGGACCATCTCATCATTGTCTTCTTTTGTCTCAGAGTTTTCAACTACCTGTAGGGCTATGCCTTTTTCCTTTTCTTTTGAACTTTCAGAGCTTCGTTGTTGTAGTTTCAACTCGAACGCCATTAGGAACCTAACATGTCTGCCAAAGACATCTTAGACAGATCATGGACTTCTTGCATGGCATTGACCTTGCTATCGAAGGAGGCAGGAAGAGATCTGAGGAACTTCCGAATTTGGTCCTCGTTTGAGATAGTTCTTCCAAGCACCAACATTTCATTGATCATCTTGGTGAATCTTGTATGCATTTCAGAAATGCTCTCCTTTTCTTCCTTCTTGAATAGCTCCCAATGAGTGAGCAACTCAATGCGAGTCTTTTTGATCTCATATTCCCTTCATATGTGACCTCAAGAGTTTTCCAAATCTCTTGAGCTGTTTTGGCAGAGGCTATCTTGGAGTATTGCTCAGGTAGTAGTGCACCGTGTAGTATTCTTACGGCTCTAGCAGTGAATACCAACTTCTTGATTTGATCATCCGTCATGCTGTCAATAGATATGTCTTGTCCTTGAGCGTTCTGGAAGGTGTACTCTCCATGTGTTATCACCCTCCACATTCTTGGATCATCACATTTGATGTGAAACTCCATTTTATTCTTCCAGTGAGTGTAGTTGTCTCCATTGAAGAGTGGTGGTCGATTTGGTGCAGAACCTTCTTCTTGCCGCTAGTAGGCTTGCATGAGACATTTTGATCATCTTCCAAAGTAGTTGGCTTTCTAGAAGAGACCAGCTCTGATACCAAATGAAACTAGCAAGCGCTCCTGACGCGTCCCCGACGTCTTCTATCCTCTCCTGACAGTCGGCCTACGGTTGAGAATTTACACACAAGAAATTCACTCAATCTCTCTCGCCCCACGCACGGACTCCGGGACAGTTTAGGACTTTATCCTAAAGTCTTCTATCCTCTCCTGACAGTCGGCCTACGGTTCCCCAATCGCTCCTCGACTGGTCAGTCTACCAAATACAAAGTGTTGACACACAACACCAGTCCTAACCAGCTCACTAACTCTCTAGCCCTTACACTCTTAAGTCTAATCCACACTTGCCTAGATAAACTCTATCTTTTTCTCTCTTGTATAGGCTTGCTTGCGTACGAAATAAATGCAAGTATATATACGGTTACTTAGGGTGTAACTATCGTCCTATAAATCCCAAGACTCTAGGAGTCGACTACAGCTTCTATTATTCACATACCAACCACTCTAGACTTGCAGAAAGTCTTCAACTTGATCTGAAGGCGTTGGACTACGTGTTGCCTTACGGTTGGTCACGTCGGCGGTAACCTTCTTGATTGGTCGAGCACCACTTGTGTGTCCCACTTGCCTGATTCTGTATGGCTCATTAAATGCTCATTAATGCTCCTTTAGTTTTCATTACGGCTATGCAATTGTTCTGATAAGTAGCCCTTAACTTATCTTGTCCATTTGCACATTAATGAGTTGTGTACTTGCCGTGTGCTTGTTGATTATGTGGGTGTATGAGTCTGCCTGAACATGTCGATCCTCTTGTAGTCTTTTGTCTTTGATTTTCTTCTTAAACATGAGAGATATCTTTGTGCGGTGCCTGATTTGTTGTATGTGCTAGAAGTTCTAGCGTGAGCTCTCCCAGACAGGTGCCCGACCGGTTGGGCACATGTCGTGAATCGAGTGCGCTTGCAACCTTGCGTGTTAAGCCACTATTTTGCCTGTCTATCTGAATCATAAAGCTTGGCAAACATATTAGATAGACAATACAAGGTTTGCTATCATCAAAACTAAAGGATCTTGACTTAACAGACCGGTCTTCCCGAAAGTTGATAGTTTTTTTTAATGAAAATAGCTATTTTTTCTTCTCTCGGTTGTTGAATTGTTTTATTAATACACTCTACCATTGTACCAATGGTGAGATCGTCGATTTTTCACTCTACCGCCAAAACAACGATGAGATCGTCGAATATACACTCTACTGCCATACTAACAGTGAAATCGTCGGTTTGGTAGACTCTACCGCCATACTAACGGTGAGATCGTCAGATATACACTTTGCCATCGTACCGATGGTGAGATCGTCGAATACGCTTTTGAAACAAGATTTGTGGTATCAAAGAATTTCTTCTTTCAAAAAGTCAATCACATATAGACTTATCAACTTGTAATCCAAAAACATATGGCTACACATAGAATTTTTTAAGACACTCAGCGTGCCAAGAGTGAGGTAGTTTCCTTCCGTCCATATCTCGGAGCCTATAAGATGCTCTGGCCGTCCCGGCCTCCATAACATATGGACCTTCGCATTGGGGTTGTAATTTCGTCAGTTGTTTTACTTCTCGTAGCACTAAATCGCCAGGGATGAAAGACTGCTCCCTCACCCTCCTGTTGAAGTAACGTTGATCCTTAACTTGTCATTTTGGTTTTTCAATTCTGCAATCATTCGTCTTTCCTCCAGGAAATCTAACTCATCCTGGATGCCATCGTCATTCTCCTCTTCACTATACTTTTCAATCCTTCTTGAAGGTAACATAATTTCGGTAGGCACCACTTCCTCTAAGCCATACGTTAACCTGTATGGGGTCTCCCTTGTTGGCTCCATAACAGTCGTTCTATTAGCCCATAAAAGTTGCGGTAACATCTCCGCCCATTTCCCTTTCTTACCCTCCAGCTTTCTCTTTAACGCCTTTACGATTTGGCCATTAGTGTTTTCCACTTGGCCAGTTGCCTGAGGATGTGCCACAGATGCGAACCTCAAGTCGATCTTCCACTCCTCACAGAATTCTTGAAAGCTTTTGCAGTTGAACTACGCATTGTTGTCTGTTATAATCACTCTTGGTAGGCCAAATCGACATATGATGTTTTTCCAAACAAATTCTTCCATTTTTCACGCAGTTATATTTACCACAGGCATGGCTTCTGCCCATTTGGTGAAGTAGTCTACTGTGACATACAAAAACTTATACCTCCCAGGAGAAGCTTCCGGAATGGACCAACAATATCCAATCCCCATTTTGCAAAGGGAATCGGAGAGGTGATAGACTTCATTTCGGCGGGAGGGTTTCCAATCTTCAGACCACGCATTTGGCATTGTGCGCCCTCTTTGACATATTTCTTACACAGTTCCTGAATCGTTGGCTAAAAATAGCCCATCATTAAGATTTTGTGCATTACCGTTCTTTCCCCCTGGTGATTTCCACATACTCCACCGTGTACTTCCTTAATGAGTTCTAAACCCTGCTCATCCGTTGTGCATTTTAATGATGGCCTCCCGAAAGATCGTTTGTACAGTTGATCATTTTCAAAGAAAAACGATGTTGCCCTTCTTTTTACCATTTTGGCCTCTTTTGAATCTTCCGGAAGTACCTCTTCCCGCATGTATTGGACGATCGGGGTCATCCATGATCCCTCCGGATCAATTACCACTACCGAAATTGTATCCATATCTGCTATACCGGAGGATTTTTTAAGTTGTAGCAAGACCTCCTCCGGTATTCCTTCCGCTATACTGGCCAACTTGGCTAGTACATCAACTTCCAAATTTTGCTCTCTCGGTATGTGTCGGAGGTTGCACTTTGAGAATCTTACTCTTAGACTCTATAATTTTGTCAAGTAATGCTTCAATTTTTCTTCCTTACCCTCGAAGATGTTCTCACTTTGCCTTGTTACAAGTAAAAAATCACTTTGTACTTCCAAATCTGCAGTATTTTTTTATCACAGTCAATTATTGATTTATTTCAGAGCATTAAAACTAAGAGAGACGTGTTCCAAACTCATAGTTTGCTGTGTGCATGAAGAACCTGTTACTCCTAGGGTGGAGGCTACTTCCAATCCTTGTATCAATGCTTCATACTCTGCTTCGTTGTTTGTTACTTTGAACTCCAGTCTTACTGCATAAATTATTTTCCTTTCATCACGGGTTTGGACCACAACTCCTACTCCTGCCCCTGTCTTGCACCGGGCCTCGTCCTCCCAAATCTTGTACGACACGTCCCGTTCTTCTTCATGAAAGAAGCTTGTCTCGGTAATGAAATTTGTCAATGCTTGGGCCTTTATCGTCGTTCACGGGGTATAATGGATTTCAAACTGTGTAAGTTCGACTGTCGAGCTTACCATTCTACCAGAAGCGTTTGGGTTGTTCGTGATTTGCTTCAGTGGCCAATTGGTTCGGATAGTAATTCGGTGCGACTGAAAGTATGGTCTCAGCTTCCTGGAAGCTATGACTAGAGCAAATTAAACTTTTTCAATGTTAGTGTATTTTGTCTCTATGGAGGTCAAAATTTTGCCGGTGTAGTAAACAGGGATATTCTTCCGTGTTTCTTCCATTACCAAAACTGCTGCCACAACCCATTCTGATACTAACAGATATAAGAATAAATCTTGGCCCGGGGAGGAACACCAAGTTTCAGAAGCTCACGAAGCATCTTTTTTATTTGTTCAAAAGCTTCTACACATTCTGTATCCCACCGGAATTGCTTATTCTTTCGGAGCACGTTAAAGAATGGAATGGATTTTTCTTGAAGTTTGGAGCAAAACCTGCTTAAAGCAGTGAGTCTTCCGTTGAGGGCTTGCACATCTTTAATATTTTTTGGCTGCGGAAGGTTGAGGACTGCTTGAGTTTTCTCCGGATCAACCTCGATTCCTCTCTGCCCTACTATGAAACCCAAATTTTTTCCCCTGGTAACTCCAAAGACACATTTTTTTGGGGTTTAACTTGATTTTGTATTTATCTAATGTGTTGAAGGTTTCTGCGAGATCATTCATATGCTGGGTTACAGAGTTACTTCTTACTACTATGTCATCCACATAGGCTTCTACGTTCCGAGATAGTTGCTCCCGGAACACTTCATCAATCATCCGTTGAAAAGTTGCCCCAACATTTTTTAATCTGAACGACATGACACTATGGCAGAAGATACCGGTCAAAGTGATAAAAGATGGTTTCTCCTGATCGCTCTCGTTCATCATTATCTGATTATACCCTGAGAACGCATCCAAGAAACTCATACAGTACTTTGAGTGTTGCCATGACTAGCTTATCTATGGAAGGTAATGGATAAAAATTTTTAGGACATACTTTATTTAGATCTGTGAAATCCACACATATTCTCCATTTCCCGTTTGCTTTTTTGACTAGCACTACATTTGACAACCATTTTGGATAGAAGAATTTTATAATAAAACCAGCTTGAAGAAGCTTCTCCACCTCTGCCCGGGCCGCCTCGTCTCTTTCTCTTCCCATGATCCTCTTCCTTTGTCTGATGGCTGGGAACTTGGGGTCCACATTCAGGTTATGTCGGATAATGCTGGCGTCTACCCCGGGCATGTCCTTTAGGCTCCAAGCAAATGTTTTTCTTCTTTTTTTCCAAAAATCTCATTAAGCGAGTCTGTTCATCATAGTCAAAAGCATTTCCAATTTTGAAAAATTTAGAAGGATCAATTTTAGGGGTACCTCTTTTGGCAGATCCATCGAACTATGGCTTTTTCTAAGTTTTCCTTGTGCGTCCGGGCTCTAATTTCTCCCTCTTCATACTCTCGGGCTTATCCAGTCTCCTTTACTACATTATCTTCTGGGAAGTCTTCGGTTATTCGTACTTCACACACCCTTGCGGTTTTCTAACTTCCGAGAATAGATACCAATTTTCCAGACCTTGTTAAGTACTTGAGTTTGAGGTAGTAAGTGCTGCAGACGGCCCCAAAGGCATTAATGGCTGGTCTACCCAAGTAGATGTTGTACCCCGACAGATCTCTTATAATGTACAAAGTTATCTTTTCCATTCTTCGGTCATCCTGCTGTCCCAGGGTTATTGTGACATTGATGCTTCCAGAAGCCTGTGCCGTGATTCCTCATATGAACCCCCCGAACGTAGTAGTAAACGGTTTGACTTTCTCGTCCGGGATTTCTAATTTCTGGAATGCTGCCAAAGAGATTACATTTGCCCCCGCTCCGTTATCGACCAGGATGTTGCCCACCATCCTATCATTGATTTGGGCCCAAATGACAAGGGGGTCATTGTAGGGGAAGTACACTCCTACTTCGTCCTCTTCCGTGAAGTAAATTGGCAGTAGAGGCTCTTTTTTTCTGGATTTTTCTTTCGGGTAACTCCTCATGAACCTCATGTACATGCCTTTTTTTATTTTACGGTATATGGTCCCTTTTCTGAAAATAGCCCGTTATGACCCCAAAATCAAAGGACCTACTGTGGCCCACTTCGGGGTGTTATTCATCTCTCTGCCCAGCCATATTTCCCTCATTTCGGCCAGTCTGAGACCGTTCTGGTAATCATTGTTACTTTTTTGTTGCCTGGGAGCTTCTTGCTTCTGTTTTTCTTGTCTCTTTTTTGCTCATCGATCCTGCTTGACTCTCTTGACAGTGTTGCGCAATTGGTTGTCCGGTGATTATAGTGCCCGTGAATTCACATATGTGCCGGATTCTCCCCTGGAGTAGGATTCCTAAGAGGTGGTAAGTATCCTTCCTTTACCGGTTGCATATCGTCCTGGTGCGATAGTGATCTTTCGCTCCATACGTCGGCTTATTTCCGGTGTAGACAGATGGTAGGATCTTTACCATAAGGCTTGTATCTTGCCCCCCAGGATTTTGAAGTATATGCCTCACCGTGACTGATACCACTGGACTACCCTCCTCCTCCTCCCGGTTTCTTCTCGTTAGCACTCTTGAAGCTATTAACCAACTCTTTTGCTTTATTCTCAACAATCTCGGATTTCAAGAAGTCATGTAACATTTCCGCCAACTCGCCGTGAGTCTGTGGTGCCTTGGTAGCAATTTTCCCGGCCAACCTTGGGTGAGCTATCCGTTTCCAAAGCATTCACCAGTATTTTTTCATCTACGTCATCCACTTCAGCCATTTGTTTGTGAAAACGGTCGCTATATTCCTTCACCGACTCTCCTTTCTTCTGTTTGACATCCGTCAGCTCGATTGTATCCTTTCGGATCTTCTTGCTCACGGAAAAGTAAAGTTGGAATTCCTCCATAAGCTGCCTGAAGCTTGCGATGGACTGCGGTTTCCAGGAGGAAATCATTCAGAGCTCTCTTGGTGAGAGTTCCCAGAAACAGATTGTAGAGTGCTTGTGATGAAATGGAAATCCAATTCAGAGCTCTCTTGGTCATGAATTTCTTGATGTGCTGAGCTGGATCTTCGATCCCGTCATACTTTTCTATCGTCAGGGCGACAAATAACGGTAGGAGTTTTGCCCTTCGGGTATTCTCAGTAAAGGGATAGAGTGACATATTGATGAGATCCTCCTCTTCTACAGCGGCGCGT